>FIZU01023579.1:0-11224 GCA_900064475.1 Pseudococcus longispinus | reverse complement strand
TCATATTTTTTTCAAAAAACCCCGTATATTCGGAAATAAACGCAAAAAACGCTACGAGGGGGTAGTTTTCATCCCCTAACTCGCGAAGTACGCGCCCTACAACAAAACGTCATAATGCAATCTTGAAGAGGGCAGTGAATACTATCCATTTAGAAGAAAAAATTTCTGTCGCAAATTTGTCAGAATAAATGTTGAAAAAAACGCTAACTTTCCTGGACTATAAAGCGTGATTTCGATTTGTATGCGAAGGACATGGCGTTAAATGAGAGTAGACTGTGAATTATTGTTTGTTTTTTTGATTTTTTAATACGTTTTTTAACTGCTTTTTTTCATGTTCGAATAAAATGGGTATTAATTTCTTTGGAGAGAAAACTATTTTTGGTACAAAAATTGTTTAATCGGGATATTAGGTAATCCATTTAGATCGGGAATAATCCAAGATGAAATTTTGGAGGGGGAAGGGTGGCTAAAATTTGAGCATTTCTGACTGATAGAATATTTCGTTTAATTTTTTCGGAAAAGAAGCAGGCAAATCTTTTTTTTTCGAAAATGAGTTAGGGGTATAGTTCAGTTTGAATATCATAAAATATTTCGATTTTTCGAAAATTTGTTTTTTGGTCATGAACGCGGTCTAAAAAAATAAGAGGGATGGCGGGGAAGGAAACAAGCCTGGACGAAATCTCAAATTCAGTAAAGAAGATAGACACCTATTAATATTTGATAACTATTTTTAGAACAAAAATTTTTAATTATTTTATGATAAGTATACATGATAATCAGACTCAGTTTCTTCAATTTCAAATTCATCGAAACAGGACCAATTTATAAATTTTGCTCAAGTTTTTTTTAGGACCAGAATAACATTTTTGTTCATAACTCATGCAACACTTAATTTTTTCTACTTATGACCCAAATTGTGATAGCGTAGGGTCATGTGATGCATTTTCAATCAGGCTGGCATTACTTTCATGAAATTTAGGTTTGCCACCAAGTTGAAGCGTTTCGACATTTAAAAATGCTATTGCATACAATTGAAAAAAGAGACTTATACTGCTTCTTTCCTTGTATCCTTCTTTTTTGGAGAGAAGGGGCTGTTCTTGTTCACCCCTTTTGATTTGCCCACCCACTCTAACCGGAAATTAGTGAAGAAATATCCCAATTATTGATTTTGAAAGTTTGAAAATGTTATCGATGCCTATTCATTTGTGAAAGGAAAAAGTTTGAATCTTGTTCTTTTTTTTTTTTTTTTAAAAAAATTATTGGAATATTTTTGAATAAGTGACAATTTGGGGGGGGGGGAGGTAGAAGCTAAAAATTTAAAATTTGAAAATAAAGACCACTCTGAGCGTGATTCGTTAATTGAGCCTCAAAAAATAGTTTAATAATTGATATAAATAATTCCAAAAACTGGAAAAATTTGACAACAATTTTTCAGAAATTTTTCTATAAATCGTTTGAATGGAATTTTTGTTTCCAATTAATTGTTTGAAGTATGTCGAAACTTTCGTAAAACTTGCTCTAAGCATTGTGAAAATTATTGAAATATCATAAAAACCAAATGAAATGGTAATGAAAATCATTAAAAATGTTACAAAACTGGATAAAACATCATGAAAATTCTGTAAATATTTCATAAGTTTATAATTGTTGCGAATTTTAATAATGAAAATACCTAATATTGTAAACGGGATCTAACCAAACGAGCCGAAATTCCATGACAAAAACCTTTAGACAATTTGTCAAATATTCTACTTTTTGGACTTGAAAGTTTTTTGAGATTTCAAGCAACTTTTTAAGCTTGGAAAAAAATTTATAAATTACGTTGATTTTATACATTTTGTCAAACTTTAGACTCGACTTTTTGGATTTGGGATTTTTTTTTTTTAGATTTATAACGGATTTTTGAACTTGGAAAAAAATTGTGAAATCGCGCCAACTTTTAGACACTTTATTGTCTTGTATTGGATCAATCTGATTTTTTGGAGTTGGAGAATTTCAGAGAATTTAACGACTGTCAAGAAACACTGCAGACTTTGTCGACACGTCTTTTATCTGACGAATAAGGATACATTGTTAAGACTGCATAACCTGACTTTTTTGGATTTACCAACCGGGGGGGAGGGGGTCCAGGGCGAAATAAAAATATATCTATCGGAAGGAGGGAGAGGGAATATAGTTCATCATCACGTACCTACACGTCATTACCATGTCAAAATTTGTTATTTGGGTCGACTATGGCGAAGACAGTATACTTGAGTAATATCATCATAGGTAATTCGTCTTGATATGTAAAGGAAGGGTTGAAAAAATAAAAAAAGAGGGTGAGCTCAATATAGCAACGACTTTATGTATTTGGCCAGCGATGTAACTCGCGAATTTACGACTATTACCCCTTTTTTTCCTCAGTTGGTGTGTGAATTTTGTTTTTTTTCAAGAACAGCGTTGAAATATTATATTGTAGTTGAATTTTTCACACGGTGAACCCGAATCTGGCTTTTTTTCACTAGGGTTAACTTGACCAATCGCTTATTCTTATACCTCGGTACGTCGTTATGCCCCACACCGCACCGCACCGGTAAAATGTTGGTAAAAAAGTGCCTTCTAGCGAAAAAATTTTTCGCGTTCGGAGCTGGAAATGAAGTGTCATTTTTCGCACATTTGGTTGACGTTTGTCAGATATGGAATACTAGAGCATCTATTCGAGAGTACGGTAGGTAGCTACGTATACGTATACTTCTTTCAGCGTTGGTAAAATTCCAAATACGAAGGGGTGGTAAAGGGGAATAGGAAAAAAGGCGAACAATAGGGTGCTGCGTAGGCGGCAATATCAAGTGGATAGAATTCAGTCGCAAGGTCAGCGCGCAGAAACGATTTAAATTCGCGATTTTCGCACGTTTTCTGTCGAAAACCATACCACGATAGCGTTTATTATGGCGAAATTTATTTGGTACGAGATGAAGGGCGAGAAAAACGTCGCGTGAAACACCAGAAATCTCCGGGACGAAAGTTTTAAAGCTCGTTTGAGGAAAAAAAAATGCGAAAGAATGGCGAGAGCGAGAGACCAACAGGAGTACTATATAAATTGAAAATAATTTACATCGCAATCGAAGCATCTCGTTGAGTAAACTTTACTTTTGACCTTCGTAGCGAATTTAAAACAGTTGATATTTTTATTTACTTACACCCTGTTCAAAGTTTAATTTACTAATTTCGCGATTTTTTCTACATTTTTTTTTCTCATTGTCGCAGAATATTTTTTTATTATTTTTTTCCTGTTGGAAAAGCGAATATAGAAGGACGAACTTGCATAAAAATAATTTACGTAGGTAGTTTGACGACGACGACGTCGCCTTCGTGAAAACTAATGTTTGCGTAAATAACATGAAAATTTCGCTAGTTTACTTTTAATTTTTTACAGCGATTTTTTTGCACTTTCGCGTTCGAGCAACGAGAATAAATATCAAACATTAACAACGTCATTAGTATACACGACGCTGACTGATACGGCAGCGTTGGCTTTTTTACCCTTCTCTGTTGAGATTACAATTCAAATGCTGAACAAACCTCGCTCGTACTAATTTGTCCTGTAAAATTTTTTCGTACATTATACCGCATTTCTTTTGTTCGCCGGCTAAATTGCCAAGCTTTCGAGAAGAGAAAATTTATAAGCGTAATTTAAATAGGACATGAAAGTTTAAAACGGAAGTTATGAAAACGAAGAGTATGAAGGATTTTTCCCATTTACGTTTTTTTTTTCAAACTCCTCTTCTTCTTCGTCGTCTTGTTCTTCTGCTTTTTCTTTACCTCTTCGTTTACTTTTTTCTTCTTCTCTTTTTTTTTTCAAAAAGGTAAACGAATTTTGTAGAATGCTTTATATTTCGTATATTCTTTTCTTTATAATGAAGAGGAAATGACAGAATAGGGCTTCTTAAAGTGTTATTTTTCTATTTTCGATTCATCTCTACTCGTCGAAAAGAAAGGTAAACTGAATTTCGTCTTTTAATAGCTGCCAAATGAATATTTCATCGCCGTCGTAATAAGGCATTTTAATTCCGTAACATTTATACATCGTTTTATGGACGTTTTTATTGTCGCGTATAGTTATTTTAATAAAAGCTTCGTTTCCACCTCTCTCTGCTGCAGTCGCACGTCGAAGACGACGCGACGCCTCGTTTCTGCAAAAGTACCATCTAACGTTCGAATAATTGCGTAAATTAAAATAAATATTTGTTCGAACGGAGCTGAGAGAATAACTCGAGAATGGGGAGGTTTTCTGTCTTAGTCGAACTGTTTTTAAAGAAACGAATAAATTATTTCATCGTCGTAATGACCTGTCCGTGTGCGTTTAAAGGTGAAAAATTTAACTTCATTAGCGAGGCGAGTTCGAAAACGAGGCACGAATCGATGCGGTAAGTCGGCGGTGTGATGTTAAATTTACGTATTTACCGGAATAAGCGACCGAGCAAAAGGGATGCTTTTTTGCCACGCTGCCTCGGTTGATGAACGTGTTAGCTTCGGGCTATTTGCGCGATTTGCTGTATCGCTGGGGGCATTTAAGAGGAGAAAAAATCTTCGCGATTGTTATGCGGATGTCGAGTACTTGAAAGGAGGCGAGATGGGTGTTGTATCTTGGTAAATTTCCCGAGGAGGTAAAGTGACAGTTATATATTGTAAAATTTCCAACTTTTTAACATAAAAAATTTACAGTTGTTAGGGTTTTTCTTTCATTTTTTTCGCTGGGTCTTTTTACTTAGTCGAAATGTTGTTTTTTTTTGTTTTCAAAATTCGCAAATATTTTCTCGAATTCTAAATTGGCTGATGTTTTTCTTGAATATTTTATCGATTTGTTTCTCTCTCGTTGTTCGACGCGATGCGATGGAACGGAGTCGGATGAAAAATTTCGAATATTTAATAATTTTTTTCCCTATTATTTTTATATCGAATGTTCGTATCGGGGTAGAATTTATTTTTCGGAAAGTATACGTACCTATTTATTGCAATTTTTTTTCTCATTTCGAGCCAACTTGGATGAAATTTTAATGCAAAAATTGAATATTTCGGTTTTATTCGATCCATTTGGCTGAAAAAATAATCGCGGTTCCTACCTCGGTACGGTCCTAATGCACGGTATGAATTTTATTCCAAAAATTTACCAGCGTTTCAATTTTATATATTTCAAGTTGGGTTTTGTGTCGAGTTCCATCCTCGTTGAATTTTTCGTTACGAGGAATGCGGTTTATGCAAAGGATCGCAAGATGTTCTCGGCAATATTCTTCTCATCTTACCGAAAATATTTAAATATTTAAAATTTGTGTTTCATTTTTAGGAGAGAAAATTTTGTGGTAGGCGTCGTCAATGATACCTTTTTGAAGGGAATGAACTTGAAAAAATGTCACAACGAGTATAATTTGGTTATCGAAAAATCTTTTCGCCTGTTGTTGAATCATTTTTGAATTTTTTTGTCGATAATAAATTTAAAAATTGGTGAACTGGTTGAAAATGTGGTATAGGTATTAGGTACTTGTAAGGCATGCAAAAAAAAGGTCAAAATATACCTCAATATGGATTTTTGAGAGATGGGGCTGTCGGCGGAGTTCACATGTATGTATCATGTGAAGGGTGAATTTTAAACTTATATTTAGAAATAGCAAAATTTATATGTATCTTCTGTCTACATATATCAATTAAAAGTACAATTTTTCCATGCCATTTTAAGGCTCCGCCCTCATCCGAAGCCTGAAGGGCTGAGTTTTTTCACTGATTCTTATGAAAATATGCCAATTTGAAACTTTATGACATTTAAACTACTTTTAAAACATTTTCAAATGATTTTTAAGGATATTTTCAATGATTTTCATGCAAACCTCGACAATTTTTACAATTTTTGTCATTAATTCGTAATTTTTTGACTATTTTTACGATATTTTTACCGATTTTTATGACAATTTCAATAATTTTTACAAAATTTTCAACAATTTTCATAAGTTTTTGAAAAGTTTTGCTGTATTTTCGATAATTTTTGTGGAAATTTTCAACGTTTTTACGAAATTTGAACTACTTCCACAACATTTCAACTAATTTTCGCCGAATTTTGTTTTTTGATTTGTGACTAAATTAAGTATTGAGCCAACATTGATCGCATTTGTTTGACAATCTTTATGGAGGATGCAGTACACAGTAATATGTCGTACTACCTATATCTCCTGAGCACCTAGAGCACACCACATACTCGTAACTACCTATACGTACAGAAGCACCCGAAATACGGTACTTTAATTTCAATCCCATCGAACGTTGGAAATTGTTCGAACGATGACTATAGTAATTGCAGATCTGCGTGGGAGTGAGGAGTTGGCGCGCATTTCAAACAAATATATTGAAATTTCTTCATCGAAGTGTAAACTGCCGATTGTATTTATTCAGGGCGCGAGCGCTATGTGGCGTGGCCACGGAACGGCGTGGCAATCTCTGGTCTATACGCGATTTTCAATTTTAACCTGATGATAGAGAAATTACAACGTCGGCGAATCTTCGGCACTTATTACCTTTTGAATGGATACGCGTCCATAAATTAAAAGTTGATTCGTAGACAACGTTATCATTATTCTATAATCCATCGGTGGGAAAAATGAACGTTAATGTCGAGCCGTATTTTACGGCTTAACAATTCCGTTCATCGTCCTCCCCCCTTCTCTTGCTACGTATCTAGATATATAGATATATCTACACGTCGGACTGAACGGGGCGAGCAGGGTGGCCCAGCTCGTACTTTTGCAGAATGTTATGCGCCCGTTTTAGTATAATAAAAACAGTAATAATTTACGATATTGGCACATTCATCGCGGATCGACGCTCGCGAAATATTATCGTTACAGTTGATTAACGAGTTATTGTGTAGTTGTAGCTATGTAGTATTATTTTTCAATTCGATATCGCTGCAGAAGGTTGTGATTGCGCGGAGGAGTGGAACGAGGAGCGTTGATTGTTTGAAATTTGGGGCTTTAACGTAGCGTCATATCGACGTTGGCGACCGCAGCATAGTCGTAGGACCGAGTTGACCACGGTATGATAATGATTTTGGGAATTTTTATAGGTTACGCGGCTCTGTAATACGTGGATGAGGATGTGGTGGTTTTTTTTTCATCGCGAATTTATGGTGATCAATTCTATTCGGGTGGTTTGCCAACTAATTGCGAAATATCTGCGGGCTCGTCTCGTATAATATGTATTTGCGCATACGTCGCTCGTCTGTGTGTAGTTGAATTAATTTTCACACTATGCGGAGGCGAAAAGTTGCCCTAAACTGTTGATTATATTGCCGAATTTAAAACACACGCTGGATATTGATCGGTTTGGCTATATAGACCAAAAAAGGGATTTGAAAAAATACCTGGGTATCGGAGGAAGAAGAGGGTGAGATGATAATGGTATAGGAAAAATTAATTATTTCGCTTTGATACGGTAAACATATACACATAACGTTTTAATGGTACATATGCGTAAATTTACTACTCGCCAGAGAACGTTAACTGGATGCCTTTATTTGTATATGGGCTGGTTTTCAAATTGCGGTCAACTGAATATAAAGGACTCGAAGGATCGATTAAAATTGTTATTCGTAATATGCGAAACATTATAAACTGTGTAAATTTCATTATCACCGAGTCGCGGTCGGATGGGTAAACGTTATTTAGACACGTACGTATACTTTCGTACACGTACTCGTATCTTACCTACGAGTATAACGTGCCTCACATGTAAGGCTGGTTTTGAAATTTACTCGAAATTTTTCACTCGAACCTTGACGTCGTGTTTGGTAATTCTGCGAACGTGCGTGTGAAAGCCCAGTTCGAAATTGGAAAATTTTCCCGAAGGGATTTGACCTTGGAGTTTTGGCAATCTTGGAAATTTTTAAGGGAAAGATTCGAAGGATTGTAATAATAATAGGCTTAGCGTGGATAGTATGAGGAAATGAGAGAATCGTGGCGAAGTGTAGCGTGATTTCCTACCTTGATGGTCATTTTCAGGCTGGTAAGAAATTTGAGAAATATCTGTGGTTCTGCGATTTTGTGGAATGGTTAGAAAAAATCATCTCTGAAGGCGTAATTTATGAGCACGGTTCAGTTATTTCAACCCATCAAGTCCATTATAAATGATTTTTGATATTTTCCATCTGTTTGAGGGGGTATGAATTGAAAAAATGACATGAGATGGTATTGAAAGCTCTGAAAAAAAAATGAAAAATCACTCTTATGATAGCTTTGGATTTAAATTGCAGTAATCTACTCATATAAGTTATGATAGTCAGGAAGAGGAGGGGGGAGGATCAAGAATCAAAAATTTTCGAAGAAATTGAGCGAGAAATCGAAGCCTAATAGTAATTTACTCAATTTTCCGAATTCGTTTTGATGTTAGGCATATCTATTGAATGCAAAAAAAAAACAAAAGGGAAATGATGGTCGAAATTAATCCAGATATAGATTCCAAAAGTTGAAAAAAACAAATTGAGTTTTTTTGATTTTGAAAAATTTTAGTGAAATTGCAATATTTTATGGATATCGACTAGAAACAAGCCCAGACATGATTTTTATAGGCACCTAGCTCATCTCGGACTCGGAGGAGGTTGTAAGATTTCCAAAATGGCGTCATTCGGATATTTAAAAAAAATTGGAAAAAAGGGAAAGGTTGATGGTGTATTTTGAAGTCATTGCTGAAATATTGCAAGAAATTTTTTTTTGACCAAACATGACCTTCTTAAGGAAGAAAAACAGGCTAAAAAACGTTTTTTTGAAGATTTAGGTATGACCCCCTGGTCGAAAATCCAAAAAAATTATATTTTGAATCCATCTCCCCCCCCCCCCCCGAGGGTTATATTTGTTGTTAAGGGTCAAAATAATCTCGGAAATGGATTCAGACTCCTCTGAAACTCGATTCAAAGTTGAATATCGAACAAACCAAAATAGTGTTGAGTGAAAACATTCATATTTTTGGAAAGTAAAGGCTTTGAGGTTTTTGAAAATCTGTTTGATAACCTGAAATTATCATGAGATTGTGCCCAAAAAGACGTTCGAAATATGAGAATTTCTTTGATTGTCATTTTCCGAAAATTTGATTTTTTGGATCAGGTTATTTCTTTTGAGTAGACATCGTAACTGAATTCTTTTTTCATCCTTGGTTACTTTTTTGCTACTATTTTCTCCAAATTTAATTAAAGTTACTTTTTTCATGATTTTCAAGTTGAAAAAAAATTATAAAAATTAAAAAAATTGAAAAGACGAATTTCAACTCAATTTTGAAAATAAGAATCAGCTTCGGAGTTGACTCTTCGACTCAGAAATAGAATAGAATTCTGGAGTTGACTCCCATGAACCTGGATTTATTAAAAAGGGCAATTTTTGATTCTGGGACCTCAAATTGGGGGAAAAAGCAAGATTGAGATATCAAAAAATTTAAATTTTTTTTTTCTTTTCAGATGTTACTTTTGCCCACTTGAAATATGAGTAGGAAATTTGGACTGTTTTAGTTCCATGAAGGGGGGAATCCTAAAAACAAAATTTTTGGAATTTTTCACCTCTTCCTCGGATTTTTGTAGCAATATGGGAAGAAATTGAGATAGGAATAGCGAAAAGTTACCGATTTGGAGAATAGGAAAATTAGGAATCACTGAAAGAGTTGAGAAAATCAGTCGATTCTTTTCTTTTGACTCATTGGAAAAAAGAGTCAGCTCCGTTATCAATTCCGAAAAGGGTGAAACACTCAAAAAATTAAAGTCAAAAATCAACTGTTCGACTTGATTTTCGACTCCTTTTAGAGTTGAGCCATGTCTATCAATACCTGACATTTATGAAAAAATAATGAAAATCGACGTTTGATTGGTTACTTTTTGGTCACTTTATTTATGAAAAATGGTTGTTAAATATTTTTTTTTGGAAAAATGCACGTATGATGCCTGCTCTAGAGAAAGTTATTGAAATCATGTGTGATTTCGTACCCATTTCTGAAATCAACAAATGCAAATTTGTATCCAAATTCAACTGAACGCGACCCCAGAGGGGAAAGAAATTTGGTCATGTAATTCGACCTACTCTTATGCTTGCATTTAAACGGATACAATATATCTGTATTGAAATAGATAAAGATATATCGTAAAATCGTATAATGTAATTCGAGACTCGGCACAATTGCGTAGGTATATGAACTGTTTACGATCTATGGAATAAAAATATAAATATATTTCGTTTCATGTTGCACGCATTATCGCAAACTACGAAGGAATTAAACGCGTACCGGGATATATGACTAAGTAAAGTTAGCAATCTATCATGATTAGACATTTTCAAAACCCTAAACGATATATCATCTTAAAAATATTACACAAAACAGTGAAAATACTATGCGGAAGAAACATATTCTTATTAAATTTCTTGTTTTTGAAATTTTCAACGGTAAATATTGAAAGTAATTCCGAGTGTTGGTAGATGCCACACGTAGATTATTTTCCAGATAGGTATAAGTATACTTACATATTCGCACACTTTATAGTAGCATACCATACGTATCAAATTCGTTCAACGCGATGGAAAGTCGAGCATCACTCGTATGAAGAAGTAAGACGCGACGTTAGCTGTAAACATGTATCTGTTTTTATTTTTGTTTCGTACGAAACGAGGTTTTACCATGATTAATGTAAATTGGTTTTAAAAAATATGCGTCATTTATACACCGAAATGGATGAATTTTAATGGAGAATTCTTCGCAGCTGTCGTTTCGCGTATGTGTATTTTAAATGATAGTATTAAAGGCAGGGTCGGACTGGCAGCCAAAAAGTTACCGGGCACAGGATCAAACGGCCCATTTTTCAAAATTAGAAAAAAATGTACTGTAGAAATTTCGTATGGGGGGGGGGGGTAGGTACCCTATGAACTTGTTTTTTTTTCAACAATTATGCATAATATGACAAAAAGGATCTTATATTTCGCTAAAGGAAAGAAATGCATTTGAGCCCGAGCGAAGCGAGGGCGAAAATTTTTACAAAAAAAGGCATCTAGAAGCTGTAATTTCATAATTTTTCCAATACTTCAGTTGTTAAAAGAGGCTAATTCAGGTATAAATTAATTTTCTTACGTTCGAAATTTCACTAGAAAGCTAATCTCTCGTCAGGGGTAGGGGGTGGCAAAGCTTCTTCCAACTCCGCTTATGCATACAGTTACTCGAGCTTTTTAAT
>FIZU01023576.1:0-17524 GCA_900064475.1 Pseudococcus longispinus | reverse complement strand
CATTTAGAATGTGAAAAAATCATTAAAAAATGAAAATTTACTCGAAGTTTAATTGAATTTTAAACATTAAACTGGTTATATGTTTCTTTATCTATCAAAAACTCCCATAAAGGTTAGTTGAATGTTATTACGTTGCCTGAATGTTCACCCTATGTAATACATTTCAAAACCCCATTTTTTGCACCCCACTCTGCCTTGAAACATTCATTTTACTGACTGTCTATAGGCTCCCTGACCACTGTCTAAAGCCTGGCGGCTCTAACCAGCCTTTAGCCAAAACTGGTGTTTTTTTCAAAAATTCATTCCTGGGTGGGTTTGGCATACATTAAAAATTTTTTTGGTCGTAATGGTGGGGAAAACATCTGAGAATAGGTTAAAAATATAAAAAAAATTATTCGATAACATTTAGGGGTCGAAAATCATAAAAAACCAAAATTGTCTAAAGGCTGGACCTCTTCCCCTATTCGAAGCGAGAACTACGAATCACAATGTTGAATTTTTTTACCTTTTGCATAGTGAAAGAGAACTCGTGCTTTTCGGGACTCGGATTCATACCGTTGATATCTTTCGTATAACTCGGATCAGCCAAATAAAAGTGCGGAAACGAGATGTAAATTGGAGCTTGTAAGCAATCGGATACATTTCGTACGCCGGGAGCCAAAGTACACTTGTTATTTTTACAATAGCAGCTATTTTCTGGATATTTTGTACCGTCGTCGAAAGTCTGCTCGGTTCCGGCGAAACGTACTCCTTCGACATCGTACAACTCTTTCGTTCCTACTTTGGTCATATCGAAAGCTCTGCAACAATAAACTTGCTCGTGACTGCGTTGGAAATGTTTCAAAAACGATACAAGTTATTTACATACCCGCATAGATCTGATATAAACAAAGAAGCTGCTTTTTCTTCGGTGATGTTCATAGGCCATAGATCGCCCAGCGATCCGTGTACTTCGTCGCATCTATCCGAGTATATTCCGCAACGTGTTTTATAATTCCAAGAATGCACGTTTCCAAGAACGTTTATGTTGTCTGTGCCTGTGTGAATATTATACACGTCTACTTGGCTTTCGTTTTTCTAAACAGAAATGCAAAATGCAAAAATAATCTCTCACCGATAATATTTTTTTACTCGTATCGTAACGTGGTTTCAACACTTACTCCAAAATACCATCCAAATTTATCGGTCATGTGACTGAAATTTTTGAAGTATTTTTTCAATATTTTGCCTAAATCTAGAATTTTATCTTGATATCCTTCGAAAAGCAACTCTTGGACAGTTTTCGTAACAAATAATTGCTTCTCATTATACGCGATCAATTGATTCAGGAATATTTTATCAAAGTTATTCAACCATCTTGCTTGATCACCGAGCGCCTAGAAAAAGAAATCACGAGGTACAACTTACGAATTTCAAGTACTAATATATGTAAATGAAGATTACGCGGTACTGAATAAAGTTATGGGCTACAGCTACGTACTTACCACAGCTATGACATTAATACTTGTGATGGCATCGGTAAGGCTACCTTTGGACATTTCAGGAACGAAATCCCAGACTCGACGACCATTATAAGTAACAGTATGGTTATCATTCCAAACCATGTCAGTTTTCAATTGCGAAAATCTATAATCGAGTCGAATAAAAGTTGGATATATCGTGATAAACCTAATTAATTAACGTTATATATATCTAACCTGAAGGTATAAGGTCCGTTTTCTACGAAGTAAGGTTTTTCTATATGGCCCAAGGTTTGAATCGGATTCGTCCAATTGAACATGTAAACCTTAAAATAAATAGGAACCGCACCTTTAGTCCATAGTTCTTTGGCTTGAGTACCATCGGTTAACGCGAGGTTCTGAAAACATTTCAAAAATTATACCCCGTGAAAATTACAATTATTATTGTAGGTATTCGAATCGATTGTTTGATTGTTCGCGAGTTTCACCGTCACTATTACGCGTGCATTGTATCTTCCTCGAGTCATACGTTAGTTGATCACTCGGTTCAGTTACATAATTAAGCGAATTGTTCGATACTTTTAAGAAATCGAATACATTCGTATAACCATTACGTAAAGTATTGTTTACAAGACGAATGTAAAGTTCGATAAAATCAAGATCGAATAAAATTCTTACGGAGGCTAGTAAATGATGATACAATGGTTTCCAAAATCCAGTAATTGCAATTCCCAATATGAGAAAAACACCTCCAAATCCGTAAAGTAGAAATTTCAAAAATGTAGCCATTTTACCACTGATGCATCTACGAGTATTTTTTGGTACTTTGCTCGGCTCGTTCGCCGAAGGAACACTGCAAAATGTAAATCTGATTTAGCGTTGAATTTATATAGCAAATATAAAACTCTCATTGTAACGTAAAAATATAACTTACCACAGCACTAAATTACTTCGAGTTAGAGATCATTTTTTAATCATTATGGCACAACATTCGTAAACTCTAACTTAACGAAATTAATCGCGAAATTGAGCCGATTTGAAAAGTTATGCTATGAAATCATGTTATTAAAATACTATAATTCATTTTAAATATTTAGAAAAATCGAAGGAAATTTAAAATTTGTTCGTGTTCATTATTTTATCAGTACCACCTAATTCTGATAACACGTTATCACACCGAAAACCGATCGCGCAGCCGACATGTATTTCGATTCCAAAATGTATAATCGTAATTAGTTATAAGTAATTATGTGTCGAACGATTGTTTAAATGATACTGAACAAAAAACTGTCGCACAAAGTATCAAGAACACGAAATTCTTACGATTACGACATTGGTATGGGAGATGTGTGTAAGATGTAAACAATGTTGATTTACAGGAGTTCTCAAAATTTGGTGTACAATAACAACCTTAGCGGCGGCTGTAGTACACTCCAGCCGTTTAGTTTTTTACGAAAGCGTCTACGATAATAATTATGTCAAATTGGTTGTAGTCTTAGATTTTCGTCTATTCGCTTAATTTTCTAATTTCCAGACACAATTACGCATCGTTCGGTAATTTATAGATAATCTGTTTAGAAGTTTGGAAGAACCATAGGTAAATCAATCTACATGTTAGAACCAAGGAACGTACAACAATCAAAGTACCAAACAAATGTATTTCAGAAACGACGAAGATAAGTAGGAATTTTTCCATGTAATGTAAGTACCCGCTTATGAGTTTGCAGCTGAACTAACGCGTGTTTTCATACTGCAGGTGGAATTCATTTAAAATTGAAACTAGTCGTGTTGCCTAGAAATAGAATTAAACACGTTCGGGCGATATGACTTGAAGATGGTGAAGGCTATTGGAAATACCTAGTTAACTACTATTTGGTCAGAACCAGACGCCAGAGCGGAGATAGCGAGAAATATGACTAATTCATAATGATATAATGTTAATGACATCATATATTTTTCAGACATGGTCGTAGAATAATTTGAGAAGTTATTATTGTTGATTGTTGAATATTTAAATGTAGGTAGGTACTCTCAGCATTATGCCGAACATCTACAATTCTATTCTTTCGGAAACAAAAGTTAATTCAAGTTTAGTGATATAGATATGCGTTAAGTATTCTTATTAATATTTTAGACAACACCTTTACTGCTTTTGCTATGTATTTGTAGAACTTTTTTCTTTTTTAATAGGTAAGTAGAAGATCCCAATTTCAATTAGAAGATCTGTGTTTCTATAAAGCACTTAATTTGGTATAATGTACTCAATTACACTATACATAGCCCTCGAAAAACTGAGAAGAGATAGTGTAGGTATCGCAAACATTGTCAAGAATTCAAGATACATCGATGCCATTATATTTCAATACTGTACGAAAGTTGTGCATATCAATACTTGGGTATGCCTACTTGACAAAAGTAAGTTTACTTGAAAATATATTGAAATAAAAACCTAAATCCGTGACTTATAACTGTTATTGAATTATAGATGTAAAAAATATATACCGAACCACGCGAATAGAACAGAATGAGACAGTTTGAAAGGTTGCAGTGCAAGTTGAAAAACGAAAATGAGGTCTCATTAATTCAAATCGTATGCTTATATTCTTGGTAACAGTTTGTAACTTTCAGTTTTTCGTATAATTTTTTTCACTTTCATTCCGAGGTATTTATGGAACATAAAATTTCCAAGAAAGTAAAATTCATTGCCACGATTAATCATTTTTTACAACGTTTCCATTTTCGACGAGTAATTTCAAACAAAATGAATAATTAGGTTAATTTGAACGATTATAAATGAAAAATTCGCATGTAGAACTGATTTGACATGTTTTTTCTTTCGAATAATTAATTAGGTATGGTCGAGATTCCCCAAAACAAAGTTATAACTTGATAATTTATAATCTAAGTACTTGGTACTTATTGAAAAAAAAAATATTCGTTTTTACCGCAGATTGAAAGTAGGTATTATACTTTCAATTCTTCACATAATGAAATTAACAATAAACACACTTCGGTTTTCAAATTATTTGTACCATAATAAAGAAAATGCCAGTACCTAACTTGCTACTTTATCTCCCGCATACCAAACCACTGTTCTCATATTTATGATTAATTTACGCGCCTATCTTGTGACGTTAATAGCCTAGCTAATTGCAGTCTATTTGCGAGTAGATGTGTAGGTAATCAATTTCTGAACGATTTAATTGCCCAGTTGTTGAAAACCTATTTCTTTTTCGGACGTTTTGTATTTGACGTCATAACAATTATCACGCGAAGGGCGCCTACGTACATACCTATCTTTATATTTAATTCGTGAAACCGTACGAAGCTATAAACATATAAAAAGAAAAATGAATTTTGCAAAAATTTATCATCAGTAAGCCATCATTACCACCAAGGTAAACCAGTTTAAGATAAGAATTTACCTCATCTTAAAAACCAAATTGTAAATAATGAAATAAAAAATATACCCATTGTCTTCCTTTCCACTCGGTTCCTCAGCTGTTGTATCCGAAATTGAAGTTGTCGTCGCCATCGGCACTTTTTTACATAATCACGCAAATATCGTTATGCAAATGTGATCCACTTTATCACGCACGTACCAGTACAAAACAGATATCAAAACAAACTTTTAGAGAAGATTCCAAAGTTCGATTCAGTTTTATTATAAAAGTCATTAGAAATTCGTGCGGATATAATTGCACCAATGCTCATCTACACTATACTTGACTCTAACCGTTCTTAGAAAAAAAAAGTTACAATTAACTACCTACAGCGTGACAAACATTTAAAAAAAATGTCAGATAAGTTTCTCAGTTTTCTTTTTACTCGCGATAAAATTAATAAACTTGACGTTCCGATTATAATACTTATCGAATAATAGGTACTTGACTTTGTGCTGCTAACATGATAACTTTCCATGTGTAATTGTGTAATTTAAATTAGTCATCGTCTCTTATGCACTACTAGTAAAAATCCGTAGAAATAACGACGTCGAGCTCAACTATTTATCGAATGCTAAATATCAATAGTTGAGTGGATGCTGTATTTGAAAAGATATAGTATGGAGCTTTGATCAAGATGAAACATATTGATTATTTGAGGAATAAAAAGCAACGAATAAGTGACAACGTAAATCTTTATCTTTAACATTGAAGGAAGTATTGTTAAAAATGATAAAAAAGTGAAACGAGGATAATCGAATTCGTAATTTTTAATATTTTTTAAAGTATCAATAATTCGTCGATTCATTGCCGAATTTTTCCGTATTCTTTCCTCGAGAATTGAAAACCACTGATTTCCAAAGGTATGATGTAAAGAAGGAAATAAACGCGATCGTGGCAATAAATTTGTCAACGTAAAACAATAGATTAATATAATAAAACGAAATATCACAATTGTTCGTAAAAAAAAATTGACGCCATACGAATACTGGAACTTAACGACAAAGTATAAAAATCAGATAAAATATTAGTAACCATGTTTTTAACAAATTTTTTCAACAATCATTTCTACAAAAGTAATTAACAACAAGGTTTCATTTTCAGTCATACGTTTTTCTCTATTAATCGCTAAATATGTGTTGTTTGGCGTATTCCCAAATGAATAAAGAAGCGGAAACGTGAACATTGAGAGAACGAATCACCCCTTTTTGAGGAATTTCCACGCACGTGTCGAGTAAACACAATAAATTAGCTGGAATACCTTCTCTTTCATTCCTGGAATAATAAATAAATGAATGACGATCGTACTCGTTAATTTATACGCGTACCTTATTTAAACATATGCTACTCACCCAAGAAGAAGTACTGATTTTTTAGGGAATGAAAATTCGCTCAAGTTTTTACTATTCGTTGTTTGTTCAGCTCCAATTATGCAATATTGTTCTTCTTTTTTATTCTTCAAATACGCGAATAAATTATATCGTTTAACCTATGAAAAATTAAAAAAAAAATCGATCGTTAGATTTTAAGCGAGTACATAATTTACTCGGTAATTAAACGTTAAATCGTTTACTTCATTAATTTGAACATGTTTTTCCGCAGTTATGCTCAAAGACGTATATTCCTTATGTCGAGTAATTTCCAAATTATTCACAATCAGCGTTGATACGGCAAATATTTCGCAAGTTCTCGTTAATCCTCCCAAATTAGGGGCTCTGTCGATTAAACTTGCTACAACGATTAAATGGTCGTCTTTTTTGAAATGAGCAGATGAAGAATCCCAAGGAAGTAAATCCGTCTGAGGGATAAATTTCTTTTGAATTTCTTGTAACGAGGGATTTGAACTTTCTTCTGAAAAATAAAAGCTGTTTAAATATGCGTCCGAAAGTTTAATAAATTACGCATTAATAAATAATGATTCTATTAAACTGTACCATTTGAATACTTTTCATCGTCGTAAGCTACGGAGGTTGCTTTGGCAATCCACGACGACGAATTGAAATTACCAAAATCAGTATTTTTATTTCTAATAGGTATAGATTCGTATGCACAAGTAATGGACGTGTCGTATAGATCAACTGAAATCCATTCTTCCCGACAGATATTAGATAATCTGGGCAAATCCCACAAAATCGTCTGCAAAAAATTGCGACCGTTACGAGTATTCGTCGAATACTGCTCATCGAAAAACAATAGGCGTACATTTGAAGCCACGAAAATAATTTGTACTTACTTCGAAAGAAAAATGCTCCATCGGACGGAAATAAGAAAAGTAAAAGTCATTTTGCAATTTGATAGCATTTTTCACCGCGTTTCCAGTTTTCAAGCTGTTTTCCAAGCTTCGACGAATGATATCATATTTTTCAGAAATACTGCCATTTATGTTCACCAGCTTGGCCACAACTGTCTGTGAGAACATACCGCTGTTAAGATCGAATAAAATAAGACTACTACCGAATTGATTTACCTGAGCGTATAATCTAGCGTTGAAATGTTGAGCCATAGTCCAAGGCAATACGGATTTTATGGCCATTTCAACGACGGAGTCGGTACGACGAATATTGGCTAAATGAAATGCTATTGATATGAAAGAACAAATACTGCCAATTCTTTCCTCCGATGCCTGCGAGATATTTATAAATTCAGTAATTACGGTTTTCGTAGGTAATTTTAAATATGTACAAGCTGATAAATACACACATCGATGAAACATTTCCAAAATTTATCTTCCAATCGATCCCCGAAATGAATAACTAAACGAATCGATAACCATTCTAACATATATCGTACACTGGGTTGATGAGATTCCAGTAATAAACTATTTACTGCAAAATGAAATAGTTTTTCCGAATACTTATTCTGCGAAGAATATTTTACCGATTAAATACGTATAATTTCTTTAAATGCAGCTTCTAAGAAATGATGAAAAAAACCTCGTTGAACGATGCTTCATTAAACAACACTGTCTCAAAAATTAGTAAAAGTTGAAGCCTTCTGTTTTTCACTCTATGGATAGCGGAGTCGTTGAAATAACGCTTCTTGCTTGATTCATCGGATGGTATTAGCAGATTCGTAATTTTAGTCCATTTTTCATTGTTGATTTTCTGATTGTGGAGTTTCAATAACATGTTCAATGCCATTAGACGCATTTCTTCAGGCGAATCGATAAAATCGCTGAAACAGAATCATATGTAGCTCAAGTAAAGGATGCTGAAACTTTGAAATGTTTGATGAAAACGTGAAATTTCAATTTGGTTAGTTAATTCTTTGTAGAACGATTTTTTGATTAATCCGACAAAGGTTCGAACATTAGAATTAAACTGAAAGTACGCTTACAATTTGATTAGCTGGTTGACAGAAATACTATCACCCAATCCTCTGATATACTCGATGGTTTCATTTTCGATTCTGAAAAAATTAATTAATAGTTTTCAAATGGGTCGTAATTGACTATAGGTACATGTAGAAAAAATTGAAATACCTTTGATCTTTACGATTGATATGAGTGATGGAGAAAATATTTATTAGAACTGTAATAACGTCTGGGAATCTGTGAAACAAATTCGGTACTTTATCGAACTCCTTCAAAATTAATACAATGTTGTGATACGATTGGCCACCATCTTCGGCAACCTTCTTCAGCAACTCGTTTACGTACTGAAAATAACAGAGGCGTGTTCAAATCAATAATTTCATCATAATTTGATAGTTTAATAGACAAAATGTTTCGAAAACTCTGGCGAAAAGAATCACCTCGTGAATTTCGATCGATTAAAGTATTAAAAAATCACAAAACATATTTTTTAAACAAATATTTGACTGTTGAATAATTAGCAAATTACATTCGTAAGTTTCACTTGGTAGGTTCTTTCACTCAGCAGTGTTTGCTGAAAAAACGCTTGTATCCAGCATCTCAAAGAATGGGTGTAAAAAGGCGTGGTGGAAGTTTCTTCGACCAATTTCCAACAAATACCGAATACGTTCGATACGATCGTTTCATATTTTAATACTGATTCCATAGATAATAATACTTTCAAAAACTCGAATATATAAGTCAAATTTTCTTTTCTAGCTAGATCCAAAGTGTCTAGAATTATATCGAACAGTGACGAAATTTCAACGTAATCGAAAACATTTTCATTTTCAAAGTGTAAATATAATTTCATCATCGACCATACGTTATTTGTGAATTGAGAATACAATTTTCCGGCGCCAGTCGCTCGAATGTTGTTGATTTCTCCGATACTTATGGATCTTGATCGGAAATTATTAATATAATCTACGGCACTCGTAGCCAGCGTTGTTTTCCATTTGTCTACATTAACGCAGAGCTTCGGATAGCGATAAATTAAATAGTAAATCCAAGAAACAACTTTTAAAGAAGAATATCGTACGTGAATCGATTCGCTTCTCAATCCCACGCTGCTTTTCACCAGCCAATCTTGCAACGTTGAGATATTAATCAACGAAGGGAATTCGTTTTCGAACAAGTTTGAAATTTCGGTTAGCGAATTTTCATAAAATTCTATTCTATCGAAATTATCGCAGTTCAGTAAGCTATTGACGATATATGTATACAGATGCATAAAATGATTCTCAGCCAAAGAGTGATATCGCGTAGATCCTTCAGGATTGGTGGTATTGAGGCAACTTCGATCGATTTTAAGCAAATATAAAATAAATTTCAAGCGATTATTCTGTACTGTTCTATTCAAGTACGGTTTATGTAAAACATTTTCAAAAGAGCTGATCCATTGAGCGATTCTAACATGATGATTTCTGGGTGAAAAGGCATCTTCGAAGAGAACAGTGACTCGAGCAAAGAACCAAGCCGAAGTACCGGACAAAGAATCGCTGCAGTCGATTTTCGCACTCGTCTGTTGGTTCATATACGATTCGAAATCTTCGTAAGACGACGCGCGACGAAGATATTCGATAATTAAACGCCAACTGGTTGTATTTCTTTGTAGACATTCTTCATCGTTAAAATTGCTTACTGAGGTTATAACTTGGAATGCAGTTTCGGTGTTTTCTTCGCTCAGCATGAGAATTAATTCGACGAATAAAGATTGAATGGCGGCTCGTATTTTTATATTGTGGAATCTCGCTACGTTTTGAATTACATCGGTGGACATTCGAATTAATTTAGTATCGAGGCATTGAAAATTTCGACGACATTGCGTGATCGACTTTAAACAGTAAAACAGAGGTACCGGAGACCATTTGAGTTGTATTAACATTTCGTAAAAAAATTTCAATTGCAGGGAACTAAAATTGACTAAGCATTTGGCGAAACCTTCTTCGACAAGGGGGAATTTATTTAGTTTAAACGCTTTTCTAAATAAATAAGAATCGTTCAAGGCGGTCAACATAATTCTAACAACGTAACGAGTATGATTTTTATTTAAACTAGAAACATTTACATCGAGTAGAAATAACAGGGCTTCTATTCTGACCGTTCTAGAATCGTGTTTCAATCCGTTCTCTAACAATTTCAAAATCCAAAATTTATCATTCGATACGATTTTATTATCGATCAAATTATTCACCAAAGAGAACGTAGGTAAGACTAAATGGGTCTGCTTTTCGTCTAAATTTTCCATTATCACGAAATAAGTCTTCCACCAAGAAGTGTACTCCTTAGAATGGGCACAATCAAAAACATTCGAGTGGTTCGATTTACAAGATCGAGGTTCGCCGCATAAATTAAACGAAGCGTACTTTAAAACGTGAAGGGCGTGGGTTTGAATACAGCGATCGTCTTCGAGGCATAATTGTAAAGCTGTCCAAAATTCGTCAGTGTTCAATATCTCGTATAGCTCTTTTCTGCTGAACGAACAACCGATCAAGTAGGAAACCGTGATTAGATAAAATTCGCAATACGATCGATCTTTCAATAGATTAGCAACAGCTTGAGACCATATTTTATACACAAGTCTGGTTTCGGGTACGATGAGGTAATACGTTGAGAGTAATGAAAACGAGTATACTAGTATGGATTGACTTCGAATCACGAACGCTTTCGATAGTAAATCTTCTAACGTGATTAAAATGCAATAAATTTTAGAATTCCTCTCCACATTTGATACGCATTTCAATAACGTTTCGATTATTCGAAAATATTTAATTAATCTCGCCATCTCGTTGCTATCGTTACGAGTACTCGATGATTGTAGAATTTTATCGCACGACGTCTGTAAACTAGGTAATATAGTTTCGGCTGTTTTATATCGATCTGCCGAGTCTTGAAATTCTAGCAATAGCGATATTAAACGCTCAACTTGGCTGAAATCTTCCATTTCCAAATCTACAAAAGTACTATAATTTTTTAAATAATTCGATATAAAATTACTCAATTTTTCCTTCAAAGCGTTCGATACTTTTATCCCATGTTGGTCGATTAGGTTCAAATTAGAGATCAGTATATTGCAAACTATTTCATCGTAATAAACCTCGTTCAAACATTCCACCGCCGTCACGATGGATAACTCGGTAAAATGTGTTTTCATTTTTTCAAAACACGTGTTAACAATTAAACGAAAAAACTATTTCATTCTAAACGAATTTCAAGACGCAATTATTCGATTATTAATTACTATTCACTGTTCTTTGACAGTCAAATTTGAGGATTCGCGAACAACGTGAACTTTTTCAGAGCATGGTTTTCGAAAAAATGAAATTTACCGCACTTTGATGTATAAAATTTGATAATTTTATAGATAACTTATCAAAAATTCATTCCAGTGTTGCTCAAGACAAGAAATGTAAATTACCCGTAAATGGCGAACTTGAAATTAAAAGTTATAAATTTTTCGCATTTTTAATAATTTCTCGCGGATTTAATAATTGTTCGAGTTGAAATATTATTAAATTATTACGATCGAATTTTTTAAACCTTTTTATTGCAAAAAAATCGTTAATTCGATCGTTCTTGAATTTTTGTATAATTATTTTAGTGTATACTAAAATGGCAACATATTTCTTTCTTTTGTGTTGTTGTACAAATACTTCTTATCAACTTTACTAAATTTGAGTCGAATTTAAAATTAAAATGAAAAGGAAATAATTAATTAATTAATTAAAATCTTTTGAATTTTGTGTTTGATTGTTGTTGTGTTCCTTCAATAAATCAGTTCCATAATTCGTCCCTCACAATTATTTGGTAAGTTGATGTTTTCTTTTGTTAACACTCTCGAAGTGATTTTCACTTTTCGTATTTAATTTTTCTTTCTTGTTAATAATTTTTAAATACTCGTATAATATTTACCAATCCTCGATTGCTTTTATTAGCGAAGTAGCAGCTGTAAAATTACATAAGAAATATGGTACTTTTTGTAGAAGCTGTGATGTAGCAGTGATGGACTCCGATCCTTCACATTCTCAATCCAATGTTCCTAAAATGAAATACGGTGAGAGTAAGTTGTACCGTATAAATTAATATTGTACATTTCTTTATTATAATATTCTACGATTCTATTTCTAGGTAGTTCGGATAACCTTCTCAGAACCGACTCGATCGCAAGTTCGCCCAGTGTGAGTAATATGTCTACGGAGGCTCGATTGTTACGAAAAAATTTGAGATTCTTTTTTATGAATCCGATCCAAAAATGGCGTGTTAAACGACAATTTCCGTATAAATTTTTTCTTCAAGTTGTTAAAATCGTTTTAGTAACTTATCAGGTACGGTAATGTAATCATCTCGACGTAATCTCAAAGCCAGTTCAAATATTTACGAATTTCTATTTTTATTTTAGCTATGTAATTTCGCTGAAAATCGTTATAAACACATGGAATACTCGAACAACAATCGCGTTTCGTTTTCGCATTTATTTTTGAAAAACTGGGACGATTCGAGAGAAGTAGTGTCGTATCCTCCAGAAGCTGGACCTTTGGCTTTATATAGAGTGAACGAGCTTCACGATAATATCAATTTCGCCGTCAACAATGTAATTTTTATGAAACATTTTATGCGGGTTTGAAGTGGACGAAGTGGTGTACGTTTTTGTAATTTTTTTTAGTATCACGACTTGTCCAATGCCATCGGTCCTTATAATCACGTTACCCACGAGCACGAAATTCTGCCTATTAAGCTATGTATTGAGAATTACCAGGATAGCGATTTTGAACTGTCAAGGGAGAATGTTACCACGCGTAAGTTTTCACGTGTTGGAATATTTTCAAAATTTCACATTCAAACGATTACTTCATTTTTTTTCAGATTGCTTAAATATCTCGTGGAATGATACGAAGAACTTCACGTTGCACAATTTTCTAGATAAAAATAACGCGACGCTGAATTTTAAATTTTTATCTGAGATATCACTTCGTTTGGATCTCCACGCAGTTACCTATAAGGCTCCTGGAAAGCATTGCATTAGATTTCATATTGCGGTGAGAAAAACACGAGGGAATTATCTGCTTTTACGATTTTTATTTTACAATCGTATCCGTATTTGTTCTAATAGATCATTTACGATAATAGAAAATTAGATGGTCAAATGTTGATGTCGTTGAAAACAACTTTGATGAGAGTAGGCTGTTCCGATGATATACATTATGCCAGTAAGTTAGCTAAACTTTAATATCGATAACGAAAATTCCAATTGAAATGATTTTTTTACATAATGTGCAGATTTTAATCGTTCCGAGGGTTTTTGGGATACTGGGATCGATGTTACGGTAATTTTAGTTTGTACTCTATCGATGATCCTGTGTATTCGCGCAATTTATAAAGCTCAGTTACTAAAATATGTAAGTTGATATCGTAAGATTGTAATCATATTTGTTCGCATTATGTTCTTCATCGAAATTATTTTTCAGAGAACTATGAATTTCTTTAGAAATGTCAAGAGGGTAGAACTGAGTAGAGAAGGCAGATTGACATTTTATAATTTATGGTATATGATGATAATCGTGAACGATATATTGATCATCGTTGGATCCTATATTCAAGGATTGCTTTCGAGAAACGTTCGTATAATTTTTAAAGACTAAATCTCTAATATTTCAATACTTCTTTCTAAATGGCATTTATATTTTTAGGAATATTTAGGAGATACTTGGAGTATTTGTAGTCTTTGTTTGGGAACTGGAAATATGCTAGTTTGGTTCGGAGTATTACGATATTTTGAATTTTTCAAGACTTATAACGTAATTTTACTTTTTCGTTATTTTGTACTCGTAATTATCTCTCGAAGTAATCGAAATTTTTTCTTAAGGTGGTTATGTTGACTTTGAAATGCGCATTCCCGAAAATATTACGATTTTTATTATGTTCGTTGATTATTTACGCTGGTTACGTATTTTGTGGCTGGCTAGTTCTCGGTCCATTCCATATTAAAGTAAGTGCTCCAAATTTTCTTTTCTTTTTACCAAATATCGAAGTTGAAGATTCAAAAAATTTGATAATGTCTTTGTTTTTCAGTTCCATAAATTATCCACAACTTCGGAAAATTTATTTTCGCTCATTAACGGAGACGATATGTTCGCCACGTTCACAATCTTAGAAACAGATTCTCGCATAGTATGGTGGTACTGTCGAATATATATTTACTCGTTCATCATGCTATTCATTTACGTTATTTTGAGTTTATTTTTATCTGTGATTATCGATGCATATGAAACAATCAAGGTAGGCGTACGTAACAAAAAATTTCAATCGTACATATTTCGCGGTTACGAATTACGATTTACTATTTTCTATTTTCCACGTAGGATTATTACATTCACGGCTTCCCAAAATCCGATTTACATCATTTCATTTACGATAATTCAAACGAAGACGACGATGATTTTTTAATTGGTACGCAACAGGAGTACAATCACGGCGTTTGGTGCCTCACGAAGGATTTTTTCAGGGTATTATTCAAATGGTAATTGACTGCATTGTTTAAATTGATACTTCATTTTATAGTCAACGTATTAATTCTATTTTTAATAATATTGTTTAAAATTACGCAGTCAGTGGAGAAGAAAAGATCCTCCGGTGCCAAACGAAATCACCCAGAGATGAATCATCGTGGCTGGTTAAAGTTACAAATTCGAAAGACTTGAAAGACTTGGATTTTATGACATTCGCCTTTTTTTTTTTTAATCAAAACTTTGTAAGTCGTTTAATGTTACCATTAAATTACCCGGTGTTAATGTTCGTTTCTTATATATTGAACTGATCGCATCATAAAACCTCGTTATATCTCTCTCTCTCTATCTCCGTATCAATTACATTATCAATTAGGTTTTTTCTAAGATTTACTCATCGTTATTAGGTTGATAATTATGTTTAATTTGATATAAACAGTATCCGCATGTTGCTGTATCAGTTTATGGCTATTTCTTTGTTTTTTATGGGAAATTCGCGTTCGTATCTCGAAACGCGATTCTTTGAAAAATAACTTATTTTCAGCGCACGTTTGTGCCGATTCGTCTATGTTTTTATTGGGCTGTACACGAAAAACGCTTTTTGAGTTGTGATACGTGTTTATAAGTTTCAGTCAATAAATTAAGATGGCTTTTTATTTTAATAAGTATTTTATTACCTATTTTATTTTATTGAAAACAATTACAAAATGAATATTTGTGTTCGATTTGATGTTTATAATTGATCCTATGAAGTTGAGTGGCGTACGTTTTTTATTTTATTGCCTAGTTGCTATCGTGAATTTTGTTTTAATTTTATAATCGGTGAACTATGCCATGCCATGTCTTGTTTACTTTTATGTTGTTTCTTCTCGTATAATTAGTTTTCGTAATCGTTTAATAAATTTTCATTAATTATAAAAACTGACGAAATTTTTCACCCTGCTTAATGTAAATTGTTATCATAATATTCCAGAGAAAGTATCGAAAATTCGAAATTGAGAAAATCGCGAAAGAGCCCGAAGCGATATGTTACTTCTTTGTCTTTCAGGTTATTTACTTATTTCAGTTATTTCAAGCTCGGAAGGCCAATTCCATTATTTTGTGAAAATTCCAATAAAAGTACTAAAAGTTGGAACATTGAAGGGACCGAAATATCTGGAAATTGATGGATTCCCATTCGAGTACCCAGATCTGATCAAGATCAACAGTAATGATCAATTATACTTGTAGATAGGTACTACGGAATCTCAGCGTGGTTATTTCTCGTTAGAATAAAAAATAGAAAGAAAATCTATTTTTTTGTTCATTAAAAGATACGCAAGTACAATAAATACGAACGAATGAATAAATAAATAAGTGAATTTTTATTTTTAATAACAAAGTTTAACAAGAAGTATCTAATAGGTATCTTTTAGTATGTGCATTGTTCCCACTTCAGCCGAACGTTTTGCTTTTGTGAAATGTGCCTAAAACACGTGAGAAAGATTTCCTACTTATTGTGGCGCTCGATATGCACATAATTATACCATACCTACATATAAAGAGAACTAATAACGTGGTGACATTCGGCTTTTATAATAATGAATAGGTTTCACTTTGTAACTCACAATATTACATCATTTTATACACTTCGTTAATTGTTTAAACGATACCGTTTTATTTACCAACATGTCAAAAAGATATTAAAATTATAAATAGTAAACAGTTGACATGCTCGAAAGATGGCAATATCCTCCATCTTTGAATCCTCTGCGGAGTATTTTATGCATGCGTTTATGCGTATTATCGAAGAATAACCTTATACTTCTGCCACGATTTTAGGGATTTCCTAGAAACGTGGAAAAATCACGCAACCGTGACCGTATCTTCACATCTATTTCCGCGTGGATGTTTAGACGTCTTCCTTCAATCAAGGTTGCAGAATATTTTATGCATCGTTAATCTATAATGATACATTCAACTGGGTTATTAAAAATCACTGCGCGAGAATCAGGAATGCATTAGGTCCATTGTCCTTTCATTGTTGCGAAATTCATCTGCAAAAGAAACGTTTTTGAAAATAAACTCATCTTCGAGTATTCAAATCAGTAATTATAAGATTGCGTATATGTAACTTGAGTTGATACACTTGCCTACAAATGCTCTCATACTGTTCATTCTCACAATACGCGCCTACTCAAGATTTGGTTACCAAATGAAGAAATTATCAATATTACGTTGTAAATTAATAAGCGTTTAATATTGATGTCGTTTAACATTAAGACTATATACTGTTTAGTTGTAACAATACGCGTAGGATTTCAACTTACCTATGTTCAATTATCGTGTTTCGGTTCGCTGATCTCAAATTAGGCATTGCTAACAGATGATAACACATTGTGGATGTGGTAATCTTCATATTTTGGCACACTTGTTCATTTGAAATGAATAACCCATGTTGAACTAAGGTTGAATTACCTACGTGAGCGCAACAAAATTAAAAAAACCGAATTGTCGGAGGTACTTTTCAGAAAAAAGGAACGAAGGTAATAAAATAATTGTTCAATTCTCTTTACGAGAATGATAAACCTTTTGGAAGAGTGGCTGTGTACGAGTTGAGTCCCAACGAAATATTTCCTAAAATTGGGTAGGCGAGTTGAGTCCCATGTTTTTGAAGCCCTAGTACGAGTTGAGTCCCAAGTTTTCGAAGCCCTAGTGCGAGTTGAGTCCCACGTTTTTGAAGCTCTAGTATGAGTTGAGTCCCACGTTTTCGAAGCCCTAGTA
>FIZU01023561.1:0-15696 GCA_900064475.1 Pseudococcus longispinus | reverse complement strand
TCAAATTGATTAGTTTCCAGTTGTAATTTTTAAAAAATGGAATGTAATGTGAAAATTTGGTTCATGACTACACCCCTTGGGGTGTGGACAGATCATTTTCATTCTTACTTTTGATAAATCAACTTTTTTAATAATTTTTGTTCATTGCAAATTTCATTCCGTATTTCTACCAAATTTTTAATTTCAGAAGTCCTCAGGTTAGTCCAGAATGCTCGTGGGACAGTTTTGATATTGGATCATTTTCGATAAAAATATTGATGACAGGGGGCTGAAAAAAATTTAAGAATCTTAGATGTTTTATTATGAGAATCTTTCCAGATAATACTTTAATCTACGCTAGTCCAGCCTCGGGTTTGAAAGGGTTAAAGCGATTTTTGTTATTACAAAAATATCAAAAATTTCAACCTTGATTGTTTTTCTCAACTTTTTGGAAATATAAGCCAACTTGAACCCTTTTACATTCAGATTAAAAAATAGTTTAGCTGCATTCTGTGTGAAGAGAGATTATATTGAGAGGTTAGAATACGAAATTAGAAAATTTTTATTTGAGAATTCGAGTTGAAAAATTTCACCATAGTTGTCAGAAGTTGATGAATTGCAAAAGAAAAATAGTAAAAAAATGAAATATGAAATACAATCCTATGGAAAGAAAGATGTGCTAATGCTTGAAAATCCTATATAGCCTTACTCGTCATTATTTTAAACCGTGAGAATAAAACTATTGGGGCAACGAAGTATCATCGGTTACATTATTTTTGACGAACCTGCGAATAAACAAAATGGAAACAATTTTTTCAAAGCTGAACGCGTATCAACTCCATCTTTCATATACTTCTCTTCAAAAATATTCAACCTACGTATTCAAATTTGAAATGTTTTATTTGAAATTTTGCAGAATTTTTAATATAAAAACGAAAGCCTGGTTTTTATTATAACCGCGCGCATGTTTATTTACTTTAACCAAACTGTACCTACACCTTTCCATTCTGAACGCAGCCAGAAAAAATAATATTCGCGACCTTATTTCGTTCTGCTTAAACGTTCGTAGGTAGCTACAATCAATTAACCAAATTTTATTATAATGTATAAATTCGGATGAAAAACGTTTTTCGCCACCATTGCTACGCCTCATTGTCGAGTCTCGTTGGTGAAAAGTTTTTATAAAACATTAACTACGCCGCCGCCGTCGCGCCATGGCGCGAAAATTTACCTAATATTTATACTAACTGTCGTTCAGTTTACCTACGCTTCTTTAGCTTATGCTATAGAATTGGAAGTAAACGTATAAAGCTAGGAAAAGCGCGGCGCGGTGGTAGTTTGGGAATTCTATCTTGACATGTTGAAATTCTAAAACTTTACTTTGCTAGGTGGCAATTTAAAACGTAATAATTATCGTCCATTTAGGTTCTGCTTTAACCTTGACTCGCGCAGATATAATCGATTTTTTTATGGTACAATAATGATAAAAAACAGACGAGGGAGGAAAACGATATCTACCGTTTCGACGAAGACGAACCGTAGGCAAAGGTATAACATCTTAAGATCAAACAAAACACAAAACAAGGTTCTAATTTATGTAAATTTGATTGTTAAAGCCGATATTTTCACAAAGCAGTCGTAAACGTGCAAATGTTGAATTTTATACGGTAGACTTGAAAATACGTGTGGCATTTTCCCACGAAAACTTTGTGAAATTTCTAAAGCGATATAGGCGACGTACGTTTTACTCACCCGAACATGGTTTCCGCATCGTAGCATATCCTCTCTTTTTTCCTTCTTTTTTTTTTTCGCCACTAGTTTTTATCCTTAGCCTTTTTATAAAGAATCACCTACGCTTTTTCGTAATTTTCGTTCGGTTTAGTAACATTTAACTCGAGGAGGTTTAACGCATCTCGCATCGGCCGAGTGTCTTTCGCCATCGCGCTGGCGCCGCGCCTCCATCGCAGCTTTTCACTCGTATAATAATCAGCACGCGTACGCCGATTTTCACTAGGTAAATTTTTCATCGCTTACTAAGCATCAATTAAAACTTTTGAATAGAACAATTCCCTTCGCATTCATAAGTTTAAAGCATTCTTAATTTACTTGAAAGGTAATGAGAAACTTGTCAGGATGTCATTCACATTGCCTAGCGTCGTCGTCGTCGGCAACGCGATACTCTATGAAAAACGTCGACGTAAAAAATTCCTTTTTTTAAATACATCCTCCAAGTATGTCGACGTTTTTCAAGATTAATTCAAATGGAATAATATATCACCAGCAGAATTACACTTATACTCGGTGTAATAAAAACGATGAAATTTAACCCTATCATACTCGTACTGAGGCGTAATAATGAAAACCTTTTGTAAAATATTGCGTCAAAATTCAAATACGGAAATTGTATAGGTATATAGGGGTACCTACCTGGCTATGGTTTGAATAGATGTACAATATACCGAGTAAACTGTTGAAGGATTCGAATATTTTGCATGGTAACTCAACAAAACCAAACTGAATAGTATAAGGATAAAATTGATACACTCAAAAATGTTGAGTTTTCAACGTTTTTTGTAAATCGAAGGAGCTGTGGCATTTCAGTATGAAAATTGAATCATTTTTGGTTGAAAATATGAAAGTACTAACTACAATACAAAAAAATGTTCTGAAGATAAACAATGCAATTGTTCAATCGTAAAATTCAAGATATGTTTCAGGTGGCAAATTGATGCTTTTCAACATTGGTCATAATATATTTTTTTTTTGTACACAGCCTACTTTTGGCGTCGAACAATAAAAACAATTTTGCGATACATGAATGAAAAACTCCGATTTGCGAACTTAAAATTATTCTGAGTGAATGAAAAACTGCCTCAAATCGAAAAAACAACTATTCAGGTCGATCCAGAAAGTCGAATTGCACCTAAAAGCTTTTGTTTAGGAGAGTTGGAGGGGGAGTATCTAACACGCAAAAAAAACGTTTTTTTTCGAAAATTACTCCTGTTTCCTCGTCTTCAAGTACTCCAGGGACATCCTGTATAAATGGTAGGTAAAATTTATTGAGTATATTTTGCACAAAAAAGAGATTCGTACAGTATGTAATAAGTACTTATGTTTTGGGGAAATATGTACTTTTCACCAGAATAAGCGTGTTGTATACAGCAGCTGCAGCTGAGTCTGGGGTTACACTTCTCTTTTCTAAGAACTTTCTACTCATTTCACATAAATCTTTTCCTAAAAAAAAAATTGATCAGAATTATCTTTTGATTTATTGAATAATAAGTACATAAATGCAATTGTAGGTGTACTCACCATCAATGGTTTTTGTAAAGCTTGACTTCTGATACTGTAGGTCTTGATTTAAAAAGCGCTTGCAAAATTCCAAAAAAGACGCAACGGCATCGATATCCCAAGTATATGGGTCTCGTCCTGTAATCGAGGTCATAATTAAGTAAAATCTTGTTTGTTTGGGCTAATAATTACTTATACATCCGAGTGTTTGTTTCTTTTTTATAAGTAGGCACTTATATATGTGTTTTCCTGATAGCGCAACCATGTTAAGCAGTCATATACAGAATGCGCACTACCAATGTTTCTTTGGTTGCACTACAAAAAATATTTTGTCTCGATCTCAACACACTTGACAAATAAATGCATTAATGGCTGACTTACTCAAGTTTTCTGGTAAATTATTTAATAATTCGACAGAAGCTGTTTCAACGAGGTTCAGTTTGTTTCTGACCTATAAATTACAATAAAAAAAAATATATCAAACATGTAAAATCGACATTTTTTGAGATGTAGGATGAATAAAAAGCAGAAACAGGGTCATACAAATTCGCAAAAGTAATATACATGTGTATATCAGAGACGCAAATGCCTGCCAAATACTTAACTGATCTTTTACAAAACTCACTAAGTTTTCCACAAAGTTCTCAATTTTCATTTTCGAATTTTTACATAAATTTTCTCAACTTTCCTTTAAATTCCTAATTTTTCCTCAAAATTTCTGAATTTTCACATTAATTTTCAGGAGAACATTTATATGAGTCTGAGTGGTGTAACTCTTCTCATCTCACAACGCTTGATCAGAAAGTCTATGGGTGTTGGAAACCTCGTATACAAAAATAATTGGTAATTTTAATGAGTCTGAATTCATAAATCTATCCTTGCCGCTGAAAATGAAGAAGCTTCGTCCACACCAGTGCAACTTTCTGTGGGTTCCTCAAAGCGCGTGTAACACATGCTTTGACAAACGTGCTGCATGCAGCAAATGCACGCATCAAATATGTTGAATACCTCTTTTTTCGTAGCATGCGTCATACTGCACGCAAATCCATCGGCAGTGGATTTTTTCTGTTCAACACGAGAGGTTGTGTCAGTTTTGTGAGTTTAAATTGTTAATTTTGATTTGTAATTATGTCTACTACGTCGGATACTGCTACTGAACCACTCCTCCAACACCGCAAAAACAATTTCATCAGGCATTTTCACTAGGAACAAGAAAACAATGCCTACACTACGAAATAAAACCGAATACTGAGGCATATATGTGGACAGAAAACTGCATGCGTTTGCTGAAAGCTAAATGGAATGATGAAGCGCAAGTTGCACAGAAAATTGCACTGGTGTGAACGAAGTGCAGGATGCGTGGCAACATGGGCTCAAAGCTGAAAGATAAAGCTTTAGTTTCGGCTATAACCGTTGACCTTGACACGTTCAGCTTCATTTATATTTATTAAAAATTCAATTCTGCTGGCTGGTTCATTTGATGCTGGGATGAAAAACCTCAATTTTTATGTATTTTTCACCATTTGATTTAAAATTTGGAGAACTTCCCACGATCGAATGTTGAAAGTAATCACATAGGCACTTATTCGAATTCAGGAAAGTTTATATAATGAAATATGTTGGTGAAATCGATTCAAAAAATGTCGATATTCTGGCCCTGTCAAAAAAAGAGGACATGTGCCTCAAAAGTTCCTCCCCTGTGCTCCCTATAAAAAATTTAAAAGAGCAGGGCTCCCATTCTCTAAAATTAAGTTTTGGTTGATGGTCACAACGTTCGTCATACCACTTTCATGCCTCTATCAGTACATTGACTGTTTGCAACTCTACTAGGTGTAGGTAGCCTTATCTATGCATAAAACAGTAAATTTCATAAATATACAAATTTGTAGGTAGGTACCTGTCTTGCTTTATCGATGAATTGTTTCGCATCTTTTGCTTTGAGATCTTGCCAAGAACACTTTTTGCCAATGGTTTGTGTATTGTATAATTTCTCGGCTTCATTTTCCAACTCGTCCCATTTTTTGTGGTATGGAACAACATCTTCATGCGTCATTGTCTCTTTTCTGATTTTTATATTGTTGGACGTTATAACGTTTATTGCGACGATTTTGTACAAAGCAAAATTTTTAACTAGCTTCCCATTTTTGAAAACCTATAGGTAGTCTAGAGCTTGTTGGAATACCATCTTAATAGGGTATCTTTATTCTTCTCAGTTTCCATTTCAATAATCTTCTCGGATTCATTTTCCAACTCGTCCTATTTTTTGTGGTACTGAACAATATCTTCATGCGTCATTGTCTCCTTTTTGATTTCTATACTGTCGCACGTTATAACGTTTATTGCGACGATTTTTTACAAAGCAAAATTTCTAGCTAGCTTCCTATTTTTGAAAACCTATAAGTAGTCTAGAGCTTGTTGGAATACCATCTTAATAGGTATCTTTATTCTTCTCAGTTTCCATTTCAATAATCTTCTCGGATTCATTTTCCAACTCGTCCTATTTTTTGTGGTACTGAACAACATCTTCATGCGTCATTGTCTCCTTTCTGATTTCTATACTGTCGCACATTATAACGTTTATTGCAACGATTTTGTACAAGGCGAAATTTTTAGCTAGTTTCCTATTTTTGAAAACCTATGGGTAGTCTTGAGCTTGTTGGAATACCATCTTAATAGATATCTTTATTCTGCTCAGTTTCCATTTCAATAATCATAATAGCACCTTCATTACAGCAAACTAAATCCATTCGGTAGTCAAATTTCTTGTTCGATGTTGGTGATTCATAAGTGAAACTAGTTTCTAAACCCACAGTGATTTTGTTTTCGACTTGTAGATGTGATAATACTTGAAATATAGTAAAACATATCGAAGCTTCATTTTCATGCAAGAGACCCATATTGTATTTAAATGAATATTTACTAGAAAACATATCTACAAAATCTGTATACGGACCGCTTCTTTTAAATAATTTCTTAATCGAAGATTCAAATTTTATCTGTTTCATCACCTTGAGTACCATTGAGATATTCTTCGAAATCTTTAGATGTTTTTAGGAGTACTTTATCGCACTTGCAATTATTATGGTAATGACGCCGAAATTCTCTTTTAAAAAATGAACATAGTTCACCGTTTGGAACTTTTACGCTGACTGAGCCACCGTGCAGTTGTGAAGCGCTCATGGTGAGATATCCAGTTGATAACAGCATACCAATAGCGCTATTAATGGTGCTCTCGGAAAGTGCAATGTAATTCTCATTTTTATTTTGTATCAATTTCGCGATCATCTCTAATTGCCGGATCGTTTGATTTATATAATAGTTATCAATCTCGACCGTGTTCTTCAAATTTAATAACGGCTCTAGTTTTGATCTTACTTGAAAATTGATGAATACAAAATGTAAACTAGCCGATAGTTTACAGACGGTTCTTATCCAATAATCAATATCGGGTTCTGGGCTGTTCATGGATGGTTTTACATCGTTGAGATAACTTATAATCGATATTGGGTAAATAGCTTTGCTAAGATTACTGCGGTTTCTATAACCATCATATGATGAAATGAGAATTTTGAGATGATCGGGCACTCCCGCGTGATTTCTTTAGTTCTTTAATATCTTCGGTAACTAACCCGTAAAAGGGTTGATCTGTTATTCCCTCCTGTTGGTCTACTGTCAATATGGGGTTTAAGATAGATTTCATTATTAAGGTAATCGTATTCATCAATTGAGATGAGAATCGGTATATCTTTATATAAATGGCTCAAACATTTACAAAGAGTTGGTAAACCGGAATACAAAGCATCACTAAGACCATAAATAGTGATGCCTTATCTTCCAGTTTAGTAACTCATTGTGAATGTTTGAGCGTTGTTAGTATCCAAAACTAAATTATGTTTGTTTAAACATCTGGCAGCATATTTGTCGCTTTTATTTGCTTCATATTGCAGTTTGGGTTCAAGGTATGGGTAATTTTTGAAAAGACTGATTATTAGCTTTCGGAAGTTGTTGAAAAATACTTCATAATTCATGCGGTCTTCTTTGAAATTTAATGCCATAAGTAGAGCCCGAGTTCCTCGACATTTGCCGAATCATTTTGATTAGGAGCGAATGGATGGTAATCAAATAGAAGTTCGTTTCGTAGCTTAGGGAGCCTGGGAAACAATTTTTATTTTGCCGAATAATAACGAAAACGGGATAAATGCCGAAAAATGCAAAAATCGCTCATTTTCCCGTAAAACGCTATTTTGTTTCGAAAAAGCACGTGAAAGAATTAATTTTTTGATGATTTGCGTTCGTTTCGACATGAGCTCAATTTTTTTGAACAAGAACACTCACGTCCCCCTCATCTTGGTGGAAGTGGAACGCTCCTTCTTCAAGTTCAAGGTGCTTTTCATATAGGAACGTGAGGAAAAGCATTTGGTGGTGCATCACAATGTGCAGTTTTTGCAATCATTAGAAATGACCATTTGAGCGAATAAATTAATCATATATAAATTAATTCACTTGTGCCATAAGTGATGAAAGCTGAATACACTCGTAAAATCTATAAGGGGTGTTGGTGTAGCTGCACGTGGTTGCAGTTTCTTACTATTGCCCGTTTTGGGGGATACATCATTTTTTTTTCTTCAGAAAACTTGAAGTAATTCGATTTTCATGAATTAATCCCAGCATGAGCATACACATGAAAAGAATATGCGGATTCCTCATTTCAAATCTGTAAAAGGCCTCTTATTTTTAAAGACGAATGAACAAAACGAGTGTAGGGGAAGGTTGCTTAATAGTACGCATCTGGTTGGAAAATCGCAGTAACTTTAGATCTAATGAACAAATCTTTATAATTTTTAGATATGTGTTAGCTACATGACTTGCCTACCTCCCCTCAAAATTTCAAAAAGTTCGCTTAGAAAGTTTCAAAGTTATTAAAGTTTATTTGAAAAATGACAAATGTGTACTATTATGCAGCATGTGCGCCTAATAGTACTCAAATGTATTTCCAGTGGTACACAGACACACCATGGCATAGTGGAACTCAAAAGTCATCTAGGTGACTTGTTTTTTGGCTCCCTGAGTTCGTTTGAGACTATTTTGGCCGTAAACCCCAAAGGGCTTTGAGGAGAAAAAGGCAAAAATCAAAATTTTCATGTGGTTTATCAAGATGTATTTTGTGCTATGCGTACTATTGGGAATATAAAAACGAAAAATTCCAGCATTCGATATTTTTCAAGTCACTGGCGAACAAAGTTGAAAATTTTTTACCATCTTGAAGATGATAAAATTCTTTATAATATGATGAATTTGCTTATTTTATTCGTTTTTTCAATCCGATTTTACATCCTTCGCAATTGTTAAATTTTACTTCCAGATTATTAGATTTAGCCAGCATAACCAAAGATGCATCAAGAGACGTGTCTACGAAATTAAACGATTTATCTGCAGTCTGCTATTTGATGAATGACCTGTGGCGTTGCAGTAAGATAGGTCACGTGAGCTAAAATTTTTGAAAAAATTATTCAATGTTCATACTTGTAGAATTTGATCTATCTTTCAAAAAGGTTGAAATTTTCATGAAAATCAAAAAAATTATTGTGAAAGTGGGTTGAACTTTGTATAAACGTCGAAAATTTCCATAAAAATTATTAAAAGCATCTAAAAATAATTTTAAAATCGTGAAAATTGTTGAAAATATCGTAAAAATTAGTAAAAACATTGTAAAGATGGTTGAAAAATCATGAACATTGTTGAAAATGTTGTAAAAGTTGTTGAAATTGTCACAAAAATTAATAAAAACTGTAAAAATAGACAAGAATCCTGAAAATTGTTAAAATTGTCATAAAAATTGATAAAAAACATCGCAAAGATGGACAAAAATTATGAAAATTGTTAAAAATGTTGTGAAAATGGTCTAAGCGTGTGAAAATGAGAAGGAAAATATGTGCGGAAACGAGTTGTGATGCTTCTTACAATGACTGATTTCTGTGTGCGCAAACGAGTTTCACCCGTGTACTAATAGACAACCTCCCCCTAATGTACCTATAATTACCAACAAAGTCTGGGATTTGAGGATACTGAGAAAAGGCAAATTTTAAAAAAGTATATAGCCTACCATATTTAATGTTTGTAAAAAAAAAACAACAACAAATAAATGATAATATTCAAGTGGCCAACTTACATGTTTCCAAAAACACGATCTTGAATCTACAAACGACGTTTTTTTAAATTTGTAACCAACATGAAGACCTCAAGGTAAAAACTGTATGTACGAAAATTGTTAATTCTAAATCGAACGATATTAAATACTGCGCAATAATTTGATCTTTCTACTTAGGTACTTATCTCCTTATCGTAAAATGTAAAATGTATCGTATGGCGAATGATGAAATCAGATGAATATTCTTCATATTCGAAAGATCATACCCATCTTCCTCATCACTTACGTGATGAAATTGAAATATTCCACTAGGCTAATAAATCTGTTAATCGGAATTAATCATTTAATTATCGAACATATGATATGACTTTGCAATTACGAGCGTAAGATAGATTTCATTTTTTCACTTTAAATAATCTATCGTTATTATAACCTCAACTTGTGTAAAAAAGAGATTCTCTTTCCAAAGGCGCAAATCCCAGTTTTCTATCTTGAGAATTTCAAAAAGAGCTAACTCTGGAGTCAACACCTTAACTCCTCCATGTCTGCTTGCAAATTTCAAAGTTTTCTATGAAGTTGAGCTGAATTTTCTCGAGTTTGTAATTATAGAAAGATTTTTTCTTTGCAAAATAGGTCGAACAAATTTTACTTATCGTAGTTTGCTGGTTATAACACATTAAAATTTATAGATTATGAAATTGTCCCTTTGATTCTGAGGGTCGACAAATCTTTACAGTTGTTAAGTTCGGGTTGCTGCTTTACCAGGCAAAAATCTTCGTAACCTTGAACGAAACACCCGGTACCAAGGTTCATAATACGATGTATTTTGATAAAACATGGATATAGTAATAATAACGTATAAAATGAAGAAAAAAAAAGCAAAAATGAGAAAAAAAAATTGCCGCGTAAACTCTGCGGCGAAGATTTCGTACGTATATAGGACGAACATTCGATGAAAAAAAATTGGTAACCCTTTGGCAATGAAAATTTTCATCGTAGGTAGAACTTGGAAGGTTAATTACTGTGTGCTTTGCGGTAAATTTTCTTACGTTGCAATCCTTCAGATGAAAGAGCTTAACTAATCGAATTATACAGCCACAATAAAACATGTTACGTTACCAATAACGCAGATTGCTTTGCTTTCATAATATTCCCTCGTATCTACCAATATAGTCTCGGTGTTTTCTCTAACAAAGCTCCCTTGGTTGGTTTTTTTCCTTCTTCGTCAGAATTACGTTTTACATGAAAGAATATGCGCATAAAGGTATGTCGTTTACGAGTAATTTATGTGCGAGTACGACAGATATAGAGCAAAAGAGATGAAATTTGAGAAAGAGTAAAAAAAAATTGGTTAATTCAACGTATATATTTAGGTACTTGGTGTTTGATCTTAATATCGTAGAATGTTGGATGGCTGATTCGATTTTCCACATGGATACGTATATAGGCTTAGCGGGTATCTATGTCTGCTGTCCTGCGTTCTGTGTCCAGTGTCCAATCAAGGCTAATTTCACATTATCGACTAACCAGTGAGGAGAAATTCGCGATTATAAAATTTATAAGTATTTGCGCCTGGTGTTTAAGGTTGCAGGTCTCCTTGAAATATTTGATCGGATTTGATGCGTGAAAACAAACCGCAAGTGGATTGATCGGTGGTGAGAAAACCGTTCGGTTCGGTTTGCTAATTTAGTTGCAAAATGTTGTCGAGCGAAAGTTATTATTTTAGGTTTTCATTCAGCTTTTTAATGCGTATTTTGGGATGACGATTTTTTGCCCGCAATTATTATACTATTCGAGGCGGTTTTGGAAATTGAGTTTTGAATGAAATTTTATATTTTTATACGTCTATATAGGAGCATGAAATCTAAACAGGTGGTATTCACGAGGGAACGTTTCCGAACGTGCCGTCATCGATTTAACTCGAATTTTTTCCCCTTTCAATTGGAAAGGTATTCGGAATCAGAATTTCAGATGTCCTAACGCCCAATTTCTCGATCGATGTATTTTCAAGGCTTTTATAATGGAATTTCTCTCGATAGAGGGGAATTAAAATTATACGAGAAAAGGCAGTCTGCTATTTTTTAAAACAGGGTTTCGCGATTTGATACCTTTGTACGAATCTGATGGGTTTTTTTCTGGTTCATCTATTCGTGAATACAACATCAAAACCGGAGCTACGAGTAAATAGGTCTTGAAAACTGGAGTTTTCGATGCACGAGTAAAACCACAACAGGATGTAAGACGTGGGTTGTCGAACTATCTATTTTTCTGGTCATGTGGAGGAATTTTTCTTATGTTTGATTTTAGAAAACGGATTTTATTCGTCGAAATTGTCGCACAAATCCGATTAAGGGTTTAGTTTTTTTTTTAAAGAAAACTCAAGAGTACCACAGTTGGATGGGTATTAATATTTTTTATTATTCAAAATTTCAATTTGATATTGAAAGTAGGTTTTGAAACCAATAAGATGTATTTATAAGAAATTCAGTTTTTTTCTTCTTCAGAAATCCTGAAAAAAAAAACGAAACAACCTGCAGATGAATTGGTTTTTTTATGTGTGTATTTTTTTAATGCAAAATCTCAATCAGCATTTGAGCCGAACCTGAGAAAAAATGGCCAAGAAGGTTTAAATCTAGGATCGGTCCGAAAAGTTAGTATACATATTACACAGCCCCTTCTTCAAAAACACCAGTCTGCCGATCCACTGCTGCTGCTTTCAAGCACAGGGAAAGCTTATTTTAAGATAAAAAGGTTGAAGGGTTAAATTGATGTCTATCTATAGGATTTTTCATCCTGGGTCAAAGATGGTGAAAATAGCGAAAAATCGTAAAAAATCAGCTATATTCGCTTTATATTTGACTTGAAAAAAAGTTGATCATTAAATATGACTTTTTCTCACGTAATTTTTCTTACTGAGTCCGAATATTATTGTCTGCCAAATCCCAAGTGCCGCTAAGGGGATAGCAGACTAGATTAGAAGAGAGAAAATAGCGAATAAACGTGCAAATATTGGCAGCTAACCCAGTCTGCCACCTCTTTAGTGGCACTTAGGGTTTGGCAGACAATAATATTCGGACTCAGTATGAAAAATTACGTGAAGAAGTCATCTTTAATGATTTACGAATGAAAATTTAAACAAAAATTTCGTAGCGACCTTCATTGTGATCTTTAGAAGTTACATGAGAAATTCGAAACAGATTTTTCCATTTATCACTGAGTAATCTCTGCAATACGAACTCTATTTTCAAAAATTAATATTCAATTTCTCCCATATATAGCTGATGAATAATTTCATAAACTTATCAATTATCAATAAGACGTGAAAATACATTAAATATATCCAATTAAATTATACGAATACGTACGCATGACATTTTATCATCTGCAAAACATTTTAATGCTTTTCAATTATCGATCACCGAACAAATCAGTTATTTGATAAAATAAAAATATTGAGTTTCAGTTGAATGAACTGGCAACCAAATATTCATCAACAAAAATTAACGATTACCTATTTTCTGATATTTTTGTAAGCTAAAGTACCTTAGTAAAGTACACTCTTGGTCATTTGTTTGATATTTCTTTCGTGATAATTCTTCCAAAAATTGAATAAAAATTCTTTACGAAACAATGTCATGTGAAAAAAAAATTATCGTGTTTAAATACCCCGTATTTCAATTTTCAACGCAATTCAAAATATTACAGTCAATATATTTATTTGTATATAATAAAAATGAGTATTATTTATTGAATACATATCGTCGTTTTTGAATGATGTAAGTTTTATCCAATCGTAAAATTTTTATTAGCATTCAGTTATGTCATTACGATATTATATCTTGGTGGTGAAGTTACTCATGATACGTTGAATAGTTTTTCACACCGTAATGTGGCGATGTTCTGTTCGAAGAACTTTAAAACTCATTGTAAAAATCGTATCGAGCTTTGTTATTGATCTAATGGAAGAGGAGTGAAACTGTCGAAGTGAATAAAGAACGGTTCGAGTTTTTTGTGTATTCGAAGACAATCTGTCGATGGTTTATGCAACCATTAAAACATTGATGACCTTTGTTGATACTTTTTTAATGGCTTCGACCCTTCGAGGGGAAAAAAGCATGAAAATATTCTCGAAAACATCGTAACTTGTAGGTTTTTTTTTAATTTCTTTATTCTTGGCTCGATTATAATATTTGGCAAGATTTATTTTCTCGTTTATCATCGGAGAATACGTTCATTAACTAAATTAAAATTTTCATTACTTGGAAGAATTTTGAAAGCTAGGGAATTTGTTATAAGCGTACTCGTACCTATACCTACTTTCTGACGTTAAATTTCATACAATATTGCTTTTTAGAATTTTAACGTTGGTTCAAGATAAGTGCGGTCATTACAATTACCTACTCTGTTTAGTCCCGTCGTCTTAAATGGTTTGTTATTTGGAAGCTTAAACCATCTTCAATCTACTTGCCTTATAATCCACCAGCCTATCTAAATGTTTTAGCTCCCGCATAACGTACGTATAATAATTTTCCTCTGTGCCACTTAAAGACATTTCGTTTAAATTATGTACTATAGAAAATTCAACTTTCAACTCGAGTGTAATTTAGTATAGTTTGTTATCAGGTTTAATTTTTTATCGACTCGAGAGAAGTAGATGCAAACAAAGTTACGATATCTATCCATTTACTACCCATATCCTAAAATATTCAATTATGTAATACCTAATTACGCGGATACTTTAATGAATTATCTTTCATTAGTAACATGCCTAGCGTGTATTCTATTTTACAATAAGATTTCTGAAATTGAGACTTGTATCTTATTTCACTGCTTGGTTGATTTTCTGAAGGGTATTCTTCCTTAATTAAATTAAGTAACTTTAAAAAGTTTGAAAACAACGTTGGGCCTTATATGTAATTTACTTACACGCTTTCATGTTAATTCATCTATGCTTGGGAAAAAAGTATCATTTAATTTTTGAAATTCGTTTACCAAAGATAATGAAAACTTCATTTGATATTCGTGTAAAATTAAATACCTACGTACTTGGTGATTGCGTTGCGTTTGAAAATTACATTCGCACGATCCCAAACTTATTTAGGAAGTATCCATGAATAAGTTGCTAGAAAAGTAACTTATACTTTTGTTTTTTTTTCCTTTTCGACCCAGAAAACTTTTACGTGTAATTTTCGCCCAATTTTACCTAAAAGTCGAACTTATTTCTTCCAAAACGTGAAAATTATTCTCAACATCATCGAAATTTTATTTTTCTAATTAAACACGAGCGATAAAACACCTTTTCTTCGAACGTACTTGTAAGTACGTTCGAAGAATTCGAAACAATCCCAATGTGTGAATGTGTATCTGGTTCTGTAGGCATCTAAACATATATACAGGGTGATTAAGAAAGTATTTGTAATTCGTGGAATTGCTTCGTTTTAGTAAAATGCTCCATTTTCTTTGTATTACGTGTATTTAGATTGGTATATAGATCTTATGTGTATAGGGGGTTTCATGAGTAAAGCAGTTCCTTCAATAAGTAAGTGTGCAGCCTAGGGGCCTAAAACTCATTGCTGGATTTGTTTCAAGTTGATATCTATGTATCATAATTAAATTTCAGACATAAAAATCGAGAAACTTCATTTTTTTAAAAGTTATTTGGTGTGAAATTTTCCAAAGTCAAAAATACTCAATTCGTGAAAAAGAACCAAAAAAAAAAGTTTCTCGATTTTGCTAAAACTGAAATATATGGCAGATATTGAGTTGAAACAAATCCGGACATGATTTTTAGGCTTCTTGGTCATGTCGGATGAGGTTGTGGGTTCCCAAAATGACTTCAATCGGATATTTTAAGAGAAAATTGGGGGAGAAAATGAACGAATTTGCTTTAAATGCAGATTGATGATGTATTCATGCGTAATTGATGATTCATGGCAAGAAGAAAAATTCTCGACCAGAAATGACCTATTTAATTAGGGGGAGGGATGGGCGAAAAAATGTTTCATTTTTGAGTTATTAAAGATGACACATGATGGTATAAAATTATAAAAAAATTAATTGCATTTCTGAAAGAAACTACTAAATGTTCGTTAGAAAGCTTAGAATGTCCATTTGACTCTGAAAAAGTGCTCGATTTTTTTTTAATTTCATAAATTACTCTTGGTTCTGTCTAAGTCCTTGCAAGTTTGAAAAAATTCGAGTAAAAACTGCTAAAAATAGAAATTTTCAACGAAAATCCTCGTTTGACCCCCCCCCCCCCCGAAGGGGATAGGGAAGAT
>FIZU01023545.1:0-11214 GCA_900064475.1 Pseudococcus longispinus | reverse complement strand
AGGTCAAAAATTTTTTTACCTGCCTAATCTTTGTTCAATTTTCTACAAAAAATGTCCTATTCATATTTCACGTATTCCGCGTACTTACAGAGAAATTAACGAGAAACTGTAATGGGACAAAATTAACAAAAACTCGCAACGTAATTTAAACGCGACAGCCATTTCGTTCACGTTTGAATCCGAGGAACTGACGTCACAGTAATGTAGCGGGCGTTGCGGTTTTTTTTCGCGACCTGTGGGAATCAATGGTCGATTTCTTTGGTCCTAATGGACCGATTTGGATGCTGTTTGGTCTATTGAATTTATAATTCTATATTTTATAACATATATCATTTTCAGCTCAATCTAATTTTTTTGAGACAACCCTATTCCTTGACGATGACTTTTAGACATTTTAGGATTTCCATTCACTTTTTGAGCTTGGAAAATTTCAGAGATAATGCTGACTTTTAGACATTATGTCAGACAAACTCATTGATTTTCTGGACTTTGAAAATTTCAGAGATATTTTCAAAAATTTTGTCAGACAAATGATTGAGACTCTTTGAATTAAGAAAATTTTAGAAATAAGAGTAATTTTCTGATATTTTGTCAAAAAGAATTCTTAGATTTAGAAAATTTCAGATATTACGCTGATTTTTAGACATTTTGTCAGACTATTTTGAACTTGAAAATCTTTAATTTTATTGACTTGAAAAATTTCAAGAAAGTTTAAATCAGACATTTTGTCAGCCAGCTTTTTACTCAAGGTTGACTTTTAGACATTTTGTCTGACTTTTTTGAATTTGTTTTTGTCCATTTTTCATATCCGTAAAAACGGTCACGAAATTCCTTGACGATGACTTTTACACATTTTGTCAGACTTTTTTGAAATTGGAAAATTTTTAAAAACTTGCATTAATTTTTGGACTTGAAAAATTTTAAGAAAATGTCAGATATACAATTTAGATTTTTTCAAACTTGAAAAATTTACTTCTAAACTTTTTGTATGATTTTTTTAGAGTTAGAAAAATTTTCAGATTTCCATTGACTTTTTGAAAATGAAAAATTTCAGAGATAATGCTGATTTTTAGACGTCTTGTCAGACTTTTTTGAACTTAGAAAATTTTCAAGAACTCATATTAATTTTTGGACTTTGGGGGCTTTTTGTTAAACTTTTGACATATTCATGTACCAATATGTCCACTTGAAGAGTTTTTCCTCATTTTTTGGCACTTAGAAATTTTCAAAAAATCGACAAAAAAATTGGGGGGGGGGGGGGGGGTTGACATGACTGTATTTTTTTTAATCTAACATTTTTTTTCGAGGCTCAAAACTTATGGCAACATTGCTTTAAAAATTTCAGAACTGAAAAAAAAAACGTTCTTAGATAAACTTTTTTATACTTACTTGAAGGGGAAAAAATTTTTAATTTTTTTTGAGGCCCAACCCTATAGTTTGGTGTCATTTCATGAGAAAACGATGCAAAATTTTTTTTATCCCGATCGGTGCATATTAACCCGTCCCACAGCGACCATTTTGAAAACTGAACATAAAGAGCGCGAGCTCAGTATTTGCTACGCGCTGTAGTGGAGTAACGTTGAGCTCGGACTCGGGCTTGTTGTGGTCAATTTTCAAAATGGTCGCTGAGGGACGGGTTAATATGCATCGATCAGGCCAAAAAAATTTTTGCATCATTTTCTCATGGAATGACACCAAACTATAGGATTAGGTCCCAAAAAAATTAAAATTTTTTTTCCTTTTAAGTATAAAAAAGACCATCGGAGAACGTTTTTCTTCAGTTTTGAATTTTTTCAACAATGTTGCAATAGTTTTAGGGTCTCGAAAAAAATATATGTGATAAATGAGGGTATTACAAATTTTTGAAAAAAAAATTCAGCCATGTCATCCCCCTCCTCCCTTCAATTTTTTTCAGATTTTTTGAAAATTTCTAAGTGCCAAAAAATTAGGAAAATTTTGACCCATTTTTTTGAAAACATTTCTGTGTACCCACATAGTGATCACAATCCGTGAAAATTTCAAAATTTTAGTTTCGATATTTAGGAGGTGATAATTCGAGAATGGTGGGGGGTCAAAAATTTCGGGGTGAATTTTTACATCAGGGGTAACATTTAGGACCACTTTCGAGGAAATTTGGGTCAAGGGCTGATTCCACTATCTTATCAGGGAAGGCTCTTTATTTTTGAAAATCAGAAAGAAAAAAACTTGTTACTTCGAGTTTGGATCGAAATTTTGAAAATTCGAGCAATTTAAAATATCAACAATTCGAATCGAAGCCCTTTCATAAAATATGAACAAACACGACACCAGAAAGAAAGTTCACATACGAATCATAGCACAGAATTTCACGAAAACATCTTCCTAAAAAGTACATTATCGAGCCAATGATGGCACAATCGATTGACACTTACCACATTCCTTCGAACGGTTTAACGTAAATTTTATTCAATTCGAGCGTAGTAGCCTGTTCGAACTCAGTCCCGATACTGCTCAATCTATTGAGAGATGTCAGGTCATTTTTGCGAACACCGTAAATTAATCGTTTCGATTCGGCATAGGTAATTAACATATCGAGAGCTACTCTGGGTGCAGGTTGAACGGGCGTAGACGAACAGGAAGGTACAGGTGCAGATGACGACTGCATCTGTTGCAAAATCGATTCGCATTCGGCTGATTTATCTCCAACGAGCACCAACCAAGTGGCATCGTTTTCCTTCTTAATTGGCGTAATCGTAATAGGTGTATTTTCGGTTACACCATTCTCAAGGACGGTTCCGGTGTACAGTTTCACTCTAGTAGCCTGCAATGATAAAAAAAAAAGAATAAAATCACGTACAAACGAAACGTAAAAACTTCAAAAAGGTTATCTCACCAAAGGAGGTACATTCGTATACGACGAGGGTAAAATCTTCAACGTTTTGGCATCGCAGTCTTCCACATTTCCGTAATCGATAAAACTGACCTTCAAAGGATCACTACTGATGATCTTGACTCGACACCTGTAAATAAAACGAGCCCAACGAACGTTAGAAAAATTTGTACTACACATCGGCAATATAAACAAATTAATTTCTACTCACCAATCGCCCAAATACTGCGCCAACGCTAAACCACCTTCTTGTATATCTACCATCGGCGACAACTCATTCACATCTTCGGCAGCTAATCTATTACTTATCTCGGCGAATGATTGCAAAAATCCGACGTAGAATTCTTTTTCGTTCGCGTTAAACGTTACGAACACCTGTGAAATAAAAATCACACCGATAACACGATGCGCGTTCTCAGCAGCCGATTACACAAAGCCACTTACTTCGGCGGGTTGTTTGCTGCGTAGCTGCGGACTCTGTCTACTGGCGACGTTCGGTTGCGGTTGAGAAGCAGCCGGTGGTGCCGGAGATGAAGGTATCGGCGCAGAAGCCGCCGGTGGTTGTTTTAAATCGGCGGTGTCGTCTTTCCTCACATCGGTTAATTGATCTTCGAAGGGTATCACTTCTGCTCTGTAGCATCTATCATTCTATAAGAAGATTTCTCATTTTATTGATGATCGAATCGTAAATATGGTGAGAGTTCGATCATGGTGCCTACAGGGTTTTTTTTTTTCAAAATCACTACTTTTTCACTATCTTTTTTCTATCATTCTCAAAATTTTCAGTCCCCTCCCCCCGAAAAGCTCACAGAAAATTAAGCACTCCAGCAAAAATTAATCTCTTCTTAAAAAGGCGACCACCCCTCCCCACTAAAAAAAATTTAAGATTCAAATTTTAAATTTCAGGGTGTCTACAGAAATCGAAATAACAAAATTCATAATTTTTCGTACTATTTCAGACATATTTGAAAAAAATTTCGTACTGTATGAAAGTTTGTGTTTTTTACGTTCATGTTGTCAACAATAACTTTTTTTTTCAAAAATGATTTTATCATTTAATTGGCCATTCACAAATCGAAAATTCGATAACCGGTACAACCCGGTGTCTGTCCGTAACGCTAAGATTTTTCGTGACTTATAGACATTTTGTGAAACTTTGTGTTGATGAAATTTTTAAAAAATTCTAAAATGACCAAACGGATAATTTTTACCTTGAAATGACAATTTTGACTAAAACATTCAGTTTGACAAAAAAAAATGAAAATTGACGAACAATAACAATTTCCACCTCGAATTAGCAATTTCGACCCAAAAAATTACAATTCTGACAAAAATGCCAATATTGACAAAAACTGGTGATTTCGACCAAGAATGATGAGTTTGACACCAAAAATGATGAGTTTGACAAAAAATGACAGTTCTTACCTTGAATTAACAATTTCGACCCAAAAAATTACAGTTTCGACAAAAATGACAGTTGGGTGCCAAAAAATGCCAATATTGACAAAAAATTACGAGTTTGACAAAAAAATGACCATTTTTACTTTGGAATAACAATTTTTATCAAAAATGACAGTTTGTACCAAAAAATGTCAATATTGACAACAAATGATGAGTTTCACAAAAAAATTACAGTTTGAACTAAAAATGATGATTTCGACCAAAAATGAGAATTTTAACCTTGAAAAGATAATCCTGACCAAAAATGACAAGTTTTTACCTTGAATTTACAATTTTGACCCAAAAATTACAATTCTGACAAAAATGACAATTTGTACCAAAAAATGCCAATATTGACTAAAAATGATGATTTCGACCTAAAATGACGAGTTCGGCCAAAAATTACAGTTTATACCTTGAAATGACAATTTTAACCAAAAATGACATGTTTTTACCTTTAGTTAACAATTTCGACCCAAAAAATTACAGCTGCTGCCAAAAAATCTCAATATTGACAAAAAATGATGATTTGGATAAAAAATGATGAGTTTGACAAAAAAATTACAATTTTTACGCTTGAAAAGACAATTTTGACAAAAAATGACAAGTTTTTACTTTGAATCAACAATTTTGACAAAAATGACAGTTTGCGCTAAAAAATGCAAGTTTTGACCAAAAATGAAAATTTGTACCAAAAAATGTCAGTTTTGACCAAAAATTATGAGTTTGATAAAAATGACAATTTTTACCATGAAATGACAGTTTTAACCAAAAATTTACAATTTGGACACAAAAAATTGATGAAAAACGGAGATTTAGACCAGAAATGACACTTTCTACCTGGAAATGACAATTTTGACTACAATATTCTCCAGTTTGACAAAAAAAAATCACAACTGACGAAAAATAACAATTTTAACTAACAATGACAATTTTCACTTTGAATTAACAATTTCGAACCAAAAATTACAATTCTGACAAAAAAGGCAATCTTGACCAAAAATGACAATTTTTACTTTGGAATGACAATTTTGAACAAAAATGACAGTTTTTACCTTGAATTGACAATTTTGACCCAAAAATTACAATTCTGACAAAAATGAGAGTTTGCACTAAAAGATGTCAGTTTTGACAAAAAATGACAATTTTGACCAAAAATGACGGTTTGTACCAAAAAATGTCAGTTTTGACCCACCATGACGAGTTTGGCAAAAAATGACAATTTTTACCCTCAAATGACACTTTTGACCAAAAATTCACAATTTGGACACAAAAAATTGACGAAAAACAGAGATTTAGACCAGAAATGACACTTTCTACCTGAAAATGACAATTTTGACTAAAATATTCACAAGTTTGACAAAAGAAAAATAATAACAATTGACGAAAAAAAACAATTTTCGCTTTGAATGAACAATTTGGACCCAAAAATTACAATTCTGATAAAAATGACAATTTTGACTAAAAATGACAGTTAGTACTACAAAATGTTAATATTGGCAAAGAATGATGAATTTGACTAAAAATGATGAGTTTGACAAAAAAATTATGATTTTGACCAGAAATGGTAAGTTTAATAGAAAAATGACAATTTTTATCTTGAACTGACAATTTTGACCAAAAATGAGAGTTTGAACCAAAAAATGATGAGTTTGACAAAAAATGACAATGTTTACCTTGAAATGGCAAATTTGACCAAAAATGACGGTTTTCACCTTAAATTGACAACCCCGACAATGTTGACCAAAAATGACAATTTGCACCAAAAATGTCAATATTGACAAAAACTGATGATTTGGACCAAAAATGATAAATTTGACAAAAAAATGATGATTTTGATTTTAAAAAATGACAATTTTGACCAAAAATGACAGTTTAAACCAAAAAATGACGATTTTGACCAAAAATGATGAGTTTGACAAAAAATGACAATTTTTACCTTGAAATGACAGTTTTGACCAAAAATTACAGTTTTGACCTTGAATTGACAATTTCTACCCAAAAAATACAATTTGGCCAAAAATGACAGTTTGTACCAAAACATGTCAATATTGATAGAAAATGATGATTTCGACCAAAAGTGATGAGTTTGACAAAAAATGAGAGATTTTGATCAGAAAATAACAATTTTGAAAAAAAATTATAGTTTGGACTAGAAAATAAAAAATTACAAAAAACGATGATTTTGACCAAAAATGTCAATTTTGATAAAAAATGGAAATGTTGACTGAAAACAGAACTTTATTCAAATATGACAGTTTTGTGCCAAAATTAATCATTGATGGTGTATTTGGGTGTCATTAATGATATATTGCATGAAAACATTTTTTCAACTCGAAATAATCCATTTATACGGGGGGAGGGGGTGGACGAAAAAATCAGTGTTTTGCATTTTTAGAAGATGACGCGTCACGATATCAAGTTCTATAAAAATATGAGGTTGTGCATCTGGACGAACTACGCAATACATATTTTTTTCAGAATTGCACCTCTGAAAGGGGTTACCAAAATGGTCCTTGGAAAGCTCACACATCCTAAAATATAAATTTTTCAACGAAAATCTACATTTAACCCTCCAGGAGAGGTTAGGGTTAAAATATCGAGCTAAAAATTTTGTCAAGGAGGTTCTAGCCCATAAGGGCCAACTTTCACAGGATAATTCAAAATGCGATGCTCAGGACCAAAGCACCCCTATAAACCCGGCTACCCTTTTATCAATAATTATTGATGAAAAAAATTAATTTCGAATTTTTGAAATTTAAAAATTCATACTTTTTCGTACCTGTAAACATCCTGAATTTGGATCGTAGATTTCGTTTATAGACTAAAATTGAATTTTAGACTTTCGAATTTCGATTTTTTCACTACTTTTACTTCAAAATTACTACTTTTTCACTACTTTCATGACCCAATTTTAAAATCACTACTTTCACTCCCTGTAGACACCTTATAAATATGGTGGGTCTAAGTTCGATTAATAGTTTACCTGATCATACACCGTTGCTTTAATGGAAATTACTCTATTTTCGGTGTACCATTTTGATATTTCGTCGCGAGATACCTTCGATAGCATCGTTCTAAACGCCTGAAATTAGTAGGCAATATTAATACCACGAATAATGCTGTAGGTAAATTTAGCAAGAAAAATACGACAAGGTTCTTACAAATAAACGATACTCTGTCAACTGTTCAGGAACAGCTCGGATATTTTGAGGATCGATTTCTGTAATGACTCCAGTATCGACATAACGAATTCGTAGAGGTCGTTCGCTCAATACTACAGCTCGATACCTAGAAACAAAGACAACGAGAACCATTTAATCACATTTCAGCATTTTTTGCGAACAGCGATTTCATGCTCACGAGTTTTAAAATCGAAACTAGGTAAGTTACTTCGAAAAAAAAAAAAATTACTCGTCCTTCGAGAAATAAACGCTTACCATTGATTTTTAGACAAAGCCATGCATTTAGTCTGCTTACTAATATTTTCGAGCTGCTTTAATGGTATTTCGTTACTAATCTTCAGCATTTCTTGAAAAATACCTTCGTTATCGGCGAGTCGTACGTGACATTTACCACTGTCTTCAATCGATACAATCGTGACCTAAAATCGAGGGGAAAAAATCAATTCTGGTCGAATTTCGAAAAAAAAAAACTTCAAACTGCCTTACGATACTCACTTGCACTGTCTGATTCAAATCCATGCCTTTCTGTTCTGATAGTCGATCACTTCGCTTACCGTCGATTCTACTCTGAGCCGTATTCCTCTTCTGATAACCGACTCTGCTTTCGTTGAACTCGTTTCTATCGTTTTGGTAACTGCCTCGCGAAGGCATCGTTGCACCGTCCAAATTACCTGCCTTATCGACCTCGTCACTCGGTTTTCTATCTTCCCTGTCGTTGAAATTCTTCCTACGATCAAATCCGGAACGTCTCTCTCGATTATTCGAATCTCTCTGGTAATTTCTGCCACCGGCACCACGTTCGTTTTCGCTAGCACCGTCGTTGCTATCGTGCTGTCTTCGATCATTATCACGATTTCGGTCTCTACCTCCTCTGCCACTGCTCGAGTTACGGTCATAGTCGCTACCTCTGGAATCTCTACCGCTGTCAAAGTTACGCCGCTGCTGATCGTTCGAGCCGTTTCTATCATCACCACGTGGTTTAAAACCACCGCTTTGGCCGCGGTCGTATTCGTTAGTCCTGCCAGCGCCACCTTCCTGATCACGTCTATCGTCGCGAGGTCTGAAATTTCGACCACCACGTTCCTGATTGTTAAATCCGTCTCTCTTGGGCTGGAAATGTGTTACTGGCGTAGCCTGATCTGTCTGTTGCTCGCCGTTAGAAGTATTTGCACTGATAATATTATCTTCGTAATTATTATCGCAGACGGAGTTCGGTTTCGGTAACGGAGACGACGCATCTTCCAAGCTTTTGTTACCGTTCACGATGTAGTCCTGCGCCAAATTTGAGAAATTTCTGTATTCTGTGGCTGGCGAACTGTAATCGCTGGCGTATTTTCGCTTTGTGTCGTTATTCAGGCTGATATCGCGTTCGCTGTTGACGCTGACGTTCGCTGCTGTTGGTGTTGGTGCTGCAATTGCTGGCGATGGGGCTGCCGGCGTGTTCAACGAGTCGGATCTAATCACGTTTCTGTAACAAGATTAGTTTTGTTATTGGTTTAATGAATATTGAAAAAAATTCTTCAAAAGAATAAAGCAAGATCTAGTTATTTACAGTAAAACATTGAGATTAAAAGCAATTTTATGATTGATTTGTAATCTAGGACGCATTTAAAAAAACAATAAGGTGGGGTTCCAATTTTTTAAGGATCCCTTTTTCCGAGGGTCCATCCCCCTTTCCAAGAAATCTCCCTATCTATTGTCAACATTACCATTTTTTGTCAAAATTGTCATTTTTGGTCAAAATCATTGTTTTTTGTCATTTTTCATTTTCTAGTCCAAACTGAAACTTTTCGTCAAAATTGTTATTTTTTGGTCAAAATAGTGATTTCGGAGTAAAAAGTGCCATTTTTGGTCAAAATCTCTGTTTTTCATCAATTGTTTTTTTTTTGTCAAAATTGTCATTTTTTGTCAAACTCATCATTTTTGTCCGAAATCATCATTTTTTGTCAATATTGACATTTTTTGGTTAAAACTGCCATTTCAGTCAATAGTAATTTTCAGTGTCAAAATTGTCAATTCAAGGTAAAAACCGTAATTTTTGGTCAAAATTGCTGTTTCAACGTAAAAATTGTCATTTTTTGTCAAACTCATCATTTTTGGTCAAATTTATCATTTTTTGGCAATGCTGACATTTTTTGGTACGGACTGCCACTTATGTCAAAATTGTAATTTTTTGGAACAAAATTGCCAATTCAAGGTAAAAACTGTCATTTTTGGTCAAAATTGTCATTTTTTGTCAATTTCATCACTTTTGGTTTAAATTGCCATTTAAAGGTAAAAACTGTCATTTTTGGTCAAAATTGTCAATTCATAGTAAAAGCAGTCATTTTTGGTAAAAATTGTCATTTTGTGTCAAACTCATCATTTTTGGTTAGAATCATTTCTTGTCAAACTCATCATATTTGGTCGAAATTATCATATTTGGTCATAATTGTCATTTTTTGTCAACCTCATAATTTCTGGTCGAAATCATCATTTTTCTGTCAAACTTATCATTTTTCGTCAATATTGACATTTTTTGGTACAAACTGTCATTTTTGGCAAAGTTGTAATTTTTGAGTAGAAATTGTCAATTCAAAGTACATAACCGATTTTTTCATCCATTTTTCTTCCTTAAACGTGTCAATTTTCTGGCCGAATTTTTTTTTTTTTAATATATCGTTAATGACGCCAAAATTACCAATCAACCAGCAGTTTGATCAAATTGGTTCGTTTTTTTCAATTTTCTCTTGAAAAGGGTGATTTTACTGATTTTTATACGTATTATGCAAAATTGGAGGGGAGGGAACGGTCAGATTGAAAATTTCCCAACGATCAAAAATATTTGCAGAATTATGATGTAACACTTCTGTTTGAAAAATTTTTCAATAAGAGCCATAGGTATCAGTGCTGCCAATTCCAAAAATTTCCTTCCGGTAAATTGAAGAAAAAATTCGAAGAGTTCTAAACAAAAAATTGAAAATAACGATTTTGTTCGATCTGATCAAAATTCTAGACATAAAAACTTGAAACAAAAAATTAGAATAAAATAACGAAGGTTTCCAGAGTGCAATAATGAAAATCTCAAAAACACCGACTAATTCCTAGCTCTGTCTTTGCATGACAATCGAAGCGTAAATTTGACATTTTCCGTCCGTCCGTCTGTCCGGGACGCTGACATTTTCCCTGATTTTTAGACATTTTGTCAGACTTTGTTTAGACTTTGAAAATTTTTTAAAGATTTTCATTGACTTTATGAACTTGAAAATTTCAGAGATAATGCCGACTTTTGGACATTTTGAAACTTATAAAAATTTTGAATATGTAACCGCAATATTTTTTTGATGAAATTTTAAAAAAAAAAACCTAAAATTACCAAAAAGATGATTTTTACGTTGAAATGACAATTTTGACTAAAATATTCACATGCTGGACAAAAAAATTACAATAATTTGATGAAAAACAACGATTTAAACAAAAAATGGGCAATTTTTACTTTTATATGACAATTTCAATCCAAAAAATTACAATTTTAACCAAAAATGGTGATTTTGACCAAAAATGATGAGTTTGACAAAAAATTACAATTTTGTCCAAAAATGACAATTTAGACCAAAAATAACGGTTTTTACCTTGAAATGACAATTCTAACCAAAAATTTACAATTTGAATAACAAAAAAGACAATTGATGAAAAACGGAGATTTTGACCAAAAATGACACTTTCTACCTCGAAATGACA
>FIZU01023539.1:0-49456 GCA_900064475.1 Pseudococcus longispinus | reverse complement strand
AAAAAATGAATCATTCTGTGTATTGAACCACCTCCCCCCCCCCCCCCAACAATTTTTTATTATTCCCCTAAAAATCAGACATAATTTTTTGGTGGTCATTCGCTACAATTTCCTCAATTTTTCAAGAATTGAGTTCACATCTGGATCACCTCCCTCTCCCTTAAAAAATATCGAAACATTTGCTAAAGTGATGGATATGACTATAATTTGCGCATTTTTCAAAGACAAAAATCTTGTAATATGTCCTTAAAACAGTTAAAATTTGTCAAAAATATGTCCCGATGAAATCTTAAAATATTCCCTATCAAACTGAGTCGTCTTGATATATCAAAATTCTGAATTTTTCGTAGAGCTGTGAGGACGTATCAGATTAGCAGTAAAATTACGTAGAAATTTACTAGAAGCGATAGAAACGTAAAAACCTAGTTTATCAACAATTCAACTGTATACATACCAATCTAGAAAAAAGGAATTTGTTTTTCAAAATCTGATTTTGACATTTCGAAAATATCAAAAAGAAAGTGTTATGAAAAAAGTACATTTTGGAAGAAAATTGAGTCATTTTTTTAATAAAGTGCATTATTTTCATTTTTGCATTATTTTTTGTCTGAAAATACGAGTATGCTCTAGAAATTTGTCGGAAATACCTACGATCTTGTACAGCATTTTAAACCTAAGATATGCGTTTTTATGTTTTCGTAGTAAAATATGTCAAAATTTATACGAAAAAATTAGGCTCATTCGATTCGAAATTTGATGAATTGAAAAATTAGGCAACTTACAATATTCCTGACTGGGATGTGAAAAAAATCATGTGTAGAAACATACAAATTTTAGCCGTTGTGAAGAACTTTTTTTTAAAACTTGAAAAAAATTACAGTTTGAGTCACAGTAACGGAAAAAATATTCCAAGTTGAAAGTTCTCTATAGTTAGTCCACTCTTCATGAGAAAACAGTTGGAATTGATGATTCTAAATCAAATTTTAATTTTTCGAATTTAGCCACAAAAATTTTTCAAAATACAGAAATTTTTAAACTAAAAATTTGAAATGAAGTTTTCGATTTTTGAAACGTAGGTATTAATGTTGAAGTAAGGAAAAAGTTTGAAAATTATAGGACTTTTGAACCGAAACCGATACCAAAACTTGAAAAAATTGTTTCAAATTCTTAAAAACCTGAACCATAATCAATGTATTTTGAAAACCATAACCAACTCATATAAAATCGTAACGGTTTTGGTTTTTTTAAAAAACGTGATTTCCTGATTTCCTGGTTTTTCAACTTATTTTACTAGAATATTGATTCAATAATGAATTTTGTATTTTTTAATGAAAAACTATTAGGTTTACAAAAAAAATATAAAACATTCATATTGCAAGAAAAATGTCAAAAAACTAAAAAAAATTAAAAAGTAACAAAATATGATATTTTACGTTCAGAAAATTGAATGCTCCAAAGAAATCTGCAATGTCGAAAAACAAAGAAGCTCCACCAAAAACCGCCCAGGGGGGTCGGTGGTAAAACAACGGTGGTTACCTTACTTTTGGATCAAGGGAAACTGGTAAAAATTTTTTTAGCAAAATTGGAGGACCCAAGGTCAGAACGCGACCGAATTGACATGGAATGATCCAGGTATTTTTAATTTTTTTTGAAATTTTTTGCTTTCCTGTTTTCCAATTTCAAATTCTTTGCTAATTATGAGAATATTTTTCAACGCAAGTCTCTTCTTTTCATCTCCTGGTTCGAGCTGAACAATTTCCAAAGTAGTGACTAAATAATCTTTTTAATATAGAGTTTGCATTTTGATATTTGGACAAATTGAATTTCGAGTTTTAAAAATCGAAAGAATTTTTATCTGAGATAGAAATTAAAAATTTTTAGCTTCCTCAATTATGCCAACTTCGAATTTCGATTCGTTTCTGAGTGAGCGACGAAACTTGATGAACCAAGATTTGAAGAATTTCTATTTTCTTTTCTTTTCAATTTTTTTTTCTTGCTTTAATAAGTTTCGAAGTCTTGAAAATTTAGTAATTTCTCGTAAAGTTGATTAATCTTATACAGTTACGTATTTTTGAAATTTGAGAAATATTTACAATTAGAAAAAATTACCTTTCTAAAAAACTATGATAAATTCTTCGTCGTTTGGAATTTTTCATTAGACTCGGTGCTACAATTTGTGCTTTGGATTTTGATCACCCCTATATTTATTTCTAGAAACGAGTCTTTTTAATCCACTTTCCTTAACTTTTCTATTTTGTAAATTGCATTCGTACTTATACTAATGCACGGACCATATTTCGTAATTTATTTGAAATTTCGTCGACGGAGCGACCGCATCGTATACGTTCATACAAATGGAACTCGATCAATAAAATTTATCTCGGGTACCTCGACTTTAATTCGATTGTAATTAAAGTACATTAATTAAATAAAACGACGATTCGGCCGGAACGCGGCAAAAATTGACGAGCGTGTTTAAATGTTGGTACGTAACGAAGCATTGCGTTTAATCACGGTCTTCTTCGTCGTCGTAATAGTTGTCGTCGGTAGATTTGGAGTAATTTTAATTAAATTTTCTCCGGTCCAGAAATGTACCTAGCTATACGTACAAGGAAGCACCATAGGCCATAGGGGTAGATGAGCCTAGCCATGGTCCGACGCATCCAACGTTTGTGGTGATTTTTATACCAGGCTGACATGACACGCCGCCTATTTCTAATCGTAAACGTACGTAATCGAGCTACAGGTATATAAATTATAAATTGCGCTGCTGCGAGGTGGAAATCTTGTCGTGGTATCGCTTCATAGATCTATACACGAGTAGGTAAGGTAGCTCGTATAAACGAGCAATTTGGAAATGGGCCATTGCGTACTGAAATTTGTTTAAAGTTGTACGAGGATAATAATACGTGCGAGTATAATGAACGAACGAATTGCGAAAATTTAGCTAATGAAATGAGTGCGGGTTTTTCTTTGGTTTTAATTCGTAAAACGTGCATTTTCTGCGGCTCGAATCGATGTAGAAAGAGGAAAAGAGTGGTACGAAACGATTTTTCTTTTTTTTATGCATTCAACTGCGGCGTCTATGGTTTTCATGTTAGGTAACCACGTATGTATTGTGCACCGAGTAAAACAACAGAATGTAATTTCATCAGCGAGTAAGACCAGCGACATGTTTTCCAATTTCTTTACACTAAAACTGAATTGAAAAATATTTAAAAATTGCAAACGGAACGAAGTCGTCTGGTTGCTGGCAACGACATATTGTACGATAGTAACCCTTCTACGTGTCGGTCGCTATAAAGTTTCGTACAGTAACACGCCGATACCGACTACGACGAGTTACCATGGAGTAGAAAATTCAACTTAATCAAAGGTCGATTTTATTAAAAACTTTTAACCGAGTCGAACCACGCGGCGAGGCGGTATTGAACTTATGCTAATACCTACATATATATGAAATCTTCCAATAATACTCGTGTAGAAGCGTTTTTATGTAGAAAACTTTTCAAAGTCGGGGATTCTTTTGAAACGCCAGCGCCAACTCAGCCTTTGATGTTGATCCGCGTAAATGAGGTAAAAAATAAATCGTCTCTGCGACCCTTGTTTGCTTGGCAGTTTTTTCATTCGAGTTTTGTTTCCGTTTTGGCGCAGGCATTTCACCAGATGAAGTAGCTTAATAGGTACTTTTACGTGAGGTTTTTCAGTTAGTGTTTCGTTTCGAGGGGTATGAGACGAATGAGATTCAATGTAGAGTATAAATGTCGGAAAAGTAATCTTTTTTTACAAGTCGTATGAAGCGGAGGATTTTATGAGATGGCAATTCACTTATCGGATTTCAAATACAAACAAGTTTATAACAATTAACTACTTGTGTTTAATTTAGAATAGGAGGAAAAATTACCCGAAGACAAATCGTTTGTGAACGAAATAGTTTTTTTTTGAAGTTATTGATCATCAGGTTATTTAGGTTCAAAACGACTTTTCTAGTTTCCAAAGTACAGATATCAATTGCTATATAACAAGGGAATTCGTTTTGATGAGAATTGAAACAGGATTGAATTTTTGAAAGAGTTTGTCTCGAACGATTTATTTTTTCAACGAATCACACAAATCATCACCGAACGTCTTCATGTCATAACTCATTTAAAATTACTGCGGAAGATATGAATAAAACAAGATTTTATCACGAATTGGTTGCGAACGATTCTTTTTTTCTACTGAATCGTTAGAATCATTCGCGAACGGCAATATCTGAAAAGTTTATTGTTGGTTATCCCATTTCTAAATTCAAATTCGTACGAATTAATCTATCGCGACAAATTCATTTTCTAATGTATCACTGAATCGTTTGCGAAAAACTGATTCATTTTCCAAGAATCGTTCACGAACGACTGATTCTGATTCATTTTCTGACGAATCGTTGAACCATTCGCGAACGATTGATTCATTTTTCAATGATTCTTTAAATCGTTCACAAACGACTGATTCAGTTTCCAGTGAATCCTTGAATCTTTCCCAAGCGATTGATTCATTTTTCAATGATTCATTCAATCTTTCGCAAACGAACGATTCACTTTCCAATGAATTGTTGAATCGTTCGCGAACGACTGATTCATTTTCTAGTGAATCATTGAATTGTTCGCGTACGATTCATTCATTTTTCAATGCTTTGTTCAATCGTTCGCAAACAACTGATTCATTTTTCAGTGATTCATTAAATCGTTCACGAACGACTGATTCAGTTTTTAGTGATTTGTTGAATAGTTTGCGAACGACTGATTAATTTTCTAATTAATCGGAGAAACGTTCGTGAACGACTGATTTGTTTTCTATTGAATCGTTGAATCGTTCGCGAACGATTGATTCATTTTTCATTGATTCATCGAATCGTTCGCGAACGACTGATCAAGTTTCCAGTGAATCGTTAAATCGTTTGAAAACGACTAATTCAGTTCCCAGTGAATTGTTTGCGAACGATTGATTCTTTGAATCGTCTATGAATGACTAATTCAATTCCTTCTTTGAACGAAATAATATCCTGAAAATCTGAATCGACAACAGCAACTAAATATTTACGAATCTGAATAGAATCATTTTTTGGGTAATTCGATCAGTCGCGAAGGACTTATTATGTCCTATTGATTAAATTTCAGGAATCGTTCGTGAACGTTCAATCCATTTGCTGATAATTCACCCGAAAACCATTTACCTATTCAAAGTTATGAGAAATTTTTTCAAATAAATCAGTTAGGAATTTAATTTGTGAAAATGATTCACGAACGTTTGATTCGTTGTTAAATGAATTAGAAGGTGGGGAGGGGGGATTCTGAAACCAAAATCCAGAATTTAATCACTCTGTCTTGAAAAAATTGATCATAATGGCAAACAATAAAGGATCTTGCGAATCTTTCGTGAATATTCAATCAATTAGTGGGACAACTTTTGAGAACGTTGATTTGAAATTTTTTTGATTTCTGACAAAAAATTTATTTATGTATTACGAAGCTGTAATTTCTCGATGAATCCTGAAAATCGTTCACAAACGACTGATTCACTCTTTGATCAGTTGAGTTGAAAGTGATTCATTGAGTTTTTATTGTAAGGGGGCTGTATTGATCCCTGTTGATTTTTCCTGAATGGTCGAGTGACAAACGACTGATTGTAAAAAAAAAACATGTTCGATAAGAATTCATAATGGGTAATTTCGTTCACTTTTTGCTCATTTTTAAAATCAGTCTTATTATGAATGAGTTTCTCCGAAATAATTTGTTTTTTTTAACGAAATTCCTGAATCTTTTGGGAACAATCGAATCAGTTGAACATGGGATTTGCAAATGATTCATTTTTTGGTAGTTTTAGGGCAAGTTTTTCAATTTTAGTTTTTTCTCAGATCATTGTTTAGTCATCTCATGTAGAGATGGTTTTTCAGACTCTTGTATAGGTATTTATTTCCAATTTTGGAACTCTTTTTCGAACAAATTTGCTTTAAATGGTCCGTACTCGTATTTAATCAACTTTCCACTGTATTTTGACGACTTTTTCGATCGACGTTGAAAAACGATACCTACATCCGTATTTCGAGCAAATCAAACGAGAACAGCTAACTATTGTAGATTTCAAATTACCCGAACTTCGAATCAACATTTCATTATAAATTATTCGCGAACGAATCGTTATTCAAATATTGTTTCGAACTGTTCCGCATGATTTATTATAACGAAACGAAACTTGTAAAATGAAACAAATATAGCAATTCTTTGATATGGTTCCCTTCCTCCGTACGCGAGTAGGTATATAATGTAGTTCATTTGAAAGACACAGTGTTGCCATCTATCCAGACATCTAATAAAGGAAATGAGGATCGAGGCGTTTACGAGACACGGATGTGAATATGTATGCGTAATCCGTGCACTGCAGCGAAGATTCCAGCTATATTTCGATGAAAATTATTAATACGGTAAAGCGAATAAAAATTCTGAAAATATCGACTGGAACGTTAAACACGTGTACGAACTTACGGTATTTCGTAGGTACGTTCGTAAAAATTGAAATTTTTCTCAAAGAGCAATCGGTTATTCGTTAATTACGTATATTATATACGATGTTTAATTGACGACGAGGTTTTTTTTATCTAATTAAGATAATTATCGAAGCAGAGGCGTGGTGGTAACTGAAAAAAAAACGAATTCGTACGTATATCGTGTGCATATTAGTACGTATACGTTATACTACAAGTACATACGTATATTTTTAACTCGCTAAGCTTCCAGGTAAATACGCGACGAAAAAGCGGCCATGTTATCGGGCGAGAATAAGTCAAAGCTGGGTGAGGATAAATCAACTAGTTGACATAATTTACTTAGTACGAATTTACGAGCTCGCTGGTGGTACACGTTGTTGTATTACACATTATTTCCATATTTCAAAATCAATATGACGCCGAATGTACGATGATAAATTTCGCAGCCAAGTAACATAGGTACTCGACATAACGTCCTATCAATTAGCACGCTTCTGTAATCGAGCAAATTTAACGTATGTATCTATCTATGTCTGTGTATAAGTAGGCCAAACAGAAGGGGGCTGGCAGGAGATGCGTTAGCCGGCTGTATTAGCACAGGTTGCGGCCCGGCGACGACGATATGGGAAATAGAAAAAGTAAATTTTTCGAGTGGGTTGTGACAGTGACGCGGACGAGTCGTGGAAAGTGAATGAGATAACGAAAGAGATTGTTATTAACATTGTTCTTCATCTCGAATCATGCAGGTAGTGCTTATGAACGTACCATAAGTACCAATAGTTTTACTTCTACGAGTATATTTACCCAGTTTGAATACTGGAATTGGTTTGGTGGACCTCGAAATGATATTTTTGTGGAAAATGGTCGATAAATTTTGAATTTGTGCTTCTAAATGCGAGATGGGCTGAAGGAAGGAAAGCAATTGAGATTTTGAAACGTCTTTTCAGTCTCGTTATTTATCGAAAGTTGTGCTGGTGCAAAGCAACTTGACGTGGAAAACTTTTCGGTCAGTTTACATTTGCATTTGGTGGTTCTCCATAAGCACTATCACAAAGTATGCGAACATATTGCGAGGACGTAAATGCAGCGGTTTCCAAAGTTTGCGGATTTCATTATGATGGTTTTTGTTTTCTAAAACTATTGACCTTGAATTTTAAGCTAAATAGGTTGATAAATACACAGTTGAGGAATTTCAGGCGTTTGGGTGATTATTCGACACATGAAGAAGTGGTTGGATGAGAAATTACACAGGCCTGTGTTTTGAAACTTCTTGAAAAATTCTTTGATTCTGTAGAGTGGTTCTGATTCACTTTTGTGTGCTGATTTAAAAAATAATGTGAGTTTTTCTATTGCCTGGGAAGATTTCTCGTTACAAATTTTTTTTGACAGTGTTTTTGCAATTTTTGATGAATGTAGAAGTAAAAAGTCGATTTTCTGAGAGAACCGAGCATCCTATCAAAAAAAGTGAATAGAAATGAAATTATCGAGTATGAAATTTTCTTTCTGTGTAAAGTGATAAGTTTTTTCTCTAGGAGGCTTATTTTTCGAGATATTTTCGCCGAAAGTTTAAAAATTCAACGCTAATATTTCATCGTGAATATTTCAAGAAGTAAAAGCCTCCTAGAGAAAAAGTAATCGCTTTAAATGGAAAGGATATTTCACGTCCTACAATATTGTTTCTATTCATTTCTTTTTTTAGTAGGCTTAGTTTGTCTAGAAAATCCGCTTTTTTGAAAAAAAAAGTAAACGAACTGCTACGTAACATACTTAATTTTTAATATTTTTCATTTCAAATACCACATTCATGCGAATGGCTCTTTTTAGAACTTGTTTTTTGATTTCATCGGGCGATTCTCGCTCGTCTTTTGGTGCTGATTTTGAAACTAACGTAAGTTTTCTTCGCAGAATAAATTTTCAATATTTTTATTTTCTGAGCGAACTATAAGTCCTATGAAAAAAGTGAATAGATACACAATTTTAGAGCGTGAAATTTCTTTTTTGCAAAGAGCGCTTCATTTTTCTTTTGGAGGCCTAGTTTTCAAGATACATATTTATGATCAAAGTTCTTTCGCGACAACGTCCAACTGAAGTGCACATTCCAGTCTGACATAATAACTCACTTTATCTATTGTAAATTTAAAGGGTCGGACATAATGTTATCATGTCTCCTGAATTGCCTAAATGTCATATTTTAAAACAGTCTAAATTTTTCCCAGTTCGAAAGTTAACTGACACTGAATAAAATTTTTCAAAATCGAAAAAGTCAGACTTTCTGAAATTTTCTAAGTTCAAAAAATCATTTGAAATCTGAAAAATTTTTCAAGAACAGAAAGTCCAAAATAACCTGACAAAATGTCTGAAAGTTAGCGTAATCTCTAAAATTTTTCAAATTCCGAAAGTCTAAAATGTTTGTCTCACAAAATGTCTAAAAATCAGCATGATATCTGAAATTTTACAAGTCCAAAAAAGTCTGACAAAATGTCTGAAAGTCAGCGTGATCTCTAAAATTTTCCTCAAAATTCTAGATCGTTTGTCTGACAAAAGTTAGCATTATCTCTAAAATTTTTCAAGTCCAAAAATGTGTCCGCGTGACGGAATTTTGTGACTTTTTCACAGGTTGGGTCATCGCTAAACCATATCCTATGCTAATATTTTGGACTTCGAGGATTTTTTTTATGTAGAAAATTGGATTGCGATGAAAGTAAAGTAGAAGAAATCTCACCTTAGGTTGAATTATATCTCATTTCCTCTGTAAATTCATTCATATCACTTACTTACCTAATACCTACCTATTTTTCGTCTATTTGAACCAAAAGAGACTTCAAACCTAGCGATATGATATCTCATCTCATTTGCAAAAGAGTTAAATTCATCGGTCGTTCAACTCGAAGTCAACCCGAAGAAAAAAAAACCGTAATAAGGGAATCGTACACCAAGTACCTAACAACTTCCCGTGCTAAAATCTTTTATGGCGAATTTTCGTCCTATTATTATTTTACATCTCCAACGTCATTATTCGCATTAAAGTACGTACCTGTATTGAAACAATTTGATAGTTACATTTTGTTTGAGAGAATATTGTGCTATTTTTTTCCCTTCATCGATGAAGATTTCTAAAACATGAATGCTTTTAATTTGCAGAACCATGAGAGTCGCGCCAGACCGGCCGGATCACAGCGAAAACGTCGGCATCGCTTTGAGCCAAAATCCAGTTACGTCTGCTACAGCTGCCACCGTAACACTTTACTCAGCCGATGGTCTTATAGCCGTTCAGGTAACGCAGCACAATTTTTATTCGTGAAAAATTCAAGTTACGTCGTGAAATGGAATAGTTGAAATGGTTTTGAATAATTTACAAGAAAGCTTTATCGCGTGTAGCTCTTGTGTTTGCGTCTTGTCTCTTGTAGGTACGCGTTAAATGCGCATTTTGTGATCGCGTTTGAGGTAGAAGACTGAATGGAGATGGAGTTGGCGAGGATGAATGCGATTTAGGGCGAATAGGATTTTATTAATTTGATTCAATTACGGCGAACTTTTAATCTAGGTGCCTCGGAATGGTGTTGTTTTATCGTGTTCGAGATTAAAACGCGTATCAAGAGATTATAATTTAATAAGCGAAACTTCGATGTAGATAGAGTCAAAGTATCGGTATGAAATGGCGCAGAGGGGAGGGGGTTGTTCAGACGATGTAATGAAATTCTCTTCAAACCATTCTTATGCCTGGTTTTGAAAGGTGTTAATTTCGAGTGAGTAATAAACTGCTTGAAAATTGGGCAAAACTGAGTTTCTGATTTTTTCATGAAATACCATTTCGGTTTTTATTAAGTTGGCAGAATTGCAAAAAAATTGTATGAACGAATTAGATTAGTTGAAATATCGAATAGGTGATTGGAAAATTCAAAATCTTTACAAGTTTTTTCACTTGAAATGTTATCTAATCGTTTCAATTTTGATGCTAGACAAAAAAATCATCAAATGAGAATTGGTTCAGTTTTCAGGGTAGTGAAGTAGATGCTCTATCCATCCCTATGATTCATAGCAGATTTTATTTTAATTTTTTTGGAAGGACGTATATTCCTTTCAGTGTATTGACATTTGACAACCATTTCACTGGACATCCAATTTGAAATCATAGTTTACAAAGATAAATGTAAATGGTTGAAGATGAGCTGCAAAGTGATACCTCTTAAGTTTTCTTTGACATTAATTTTTCAAATATTACGTAATTGAGGAGAACCTCCAATTTCTTGGCCCTTTGTCCTAAGAAGATTTCGATCCAATTTTTATTTTCAAGGTCATATTTAATAAAGTGGTTTATTTTGAGCAACTTGAGCCAGGGTTCTCTTTTCCCTTATTTTATTTTAATAAAGACTGATTTTGAATATTCCGCTATTTGACTATTTTGGTGGTCGATTCCTTCACCCCGCCCCCTCACAATTCAAATTTGTGCTCATTCAATTTGAAACTATTTTCCAGATAAGTTGTACTTTTTAACAAATTTTATTTACTATTGAAAATTTTTCACATGGATATATTACTCTTATGTCTGAGAGTCGAAAAGATTTTTGCGTTAGCTTTTTTTATCACGAAATTTTGTTACCCCGAATGACTTTTGGACTCGAATATTGAAAAAATTATCAATAAAATCATGAAAATTGTCGAAAGTCTCGTAAAAAAATTGTCAAAATTTTCTCAAAAATTAGGTAGTTGAAATATGAAAAAAGTATCAGAAAAATCATAAAAATTGTCGAAAATGTTACCCAAGATTGTAAAAATGTTGATAAAAATCGGTAGGAATATCGTTAAAAGGGTCCAAAGATCATGAAAATTGTCGAAAATTTCGTAAAAATTCTTGAAATGGGATTATCGTAGAAATGTCTACAAAGTACAAAATCATGAAAATGTTTGTAATTGTCGAGATTTGCACAAAAGTCGGTTAAAATACGAGAAAAAGTATCACAAAAATAGTTTAAAATTCCCAAAAATTATTGAAATTGTCAAAAAACGATAAAACTCTCGTAGAAATGGCCATAAAGTCATAAAAACTGTTGAAAATCTCGAAAAATTGTTAAAAAGTGTTGAAAAATGAAAAAAAAGGATCAAAAAATCACAAAATCTGCTAGGATTTTTCTAGTAATTACCAAAATTTTTAGAGTTTTTTTTTACCAATTTTGGGTTATTTTTGTTTTTTATGACATTTCAAACAATTTTACATTTTTCAACGACTTTTAGGAATTTTTTCACAGTTTTTACTAATTTTTCGACACTTTCTAACTTTTTAAACTTTTTTAACGAAGTTTTTACCAAATTTTATGAATATTTCCGAAATTTCAACGAGATTTTCGACGGGTTTCATGATCTTTTAACCGTTTTTACAACATTAATGATTTGTATAAAAATCCAACAATTTCAACGAGATCTTAGACAATTTTAATGATTTTTAACAATTTTTACATTGTTTTTACTGATTTTTGTGAAAAGTTTGGCTTTTATAATTCTTGGAGCATTTTTAATCATTTTTATGAAATTTTTTTTACTACTTCTACGATAAGTCAATTTACTTAATTCGAACCCCACTTGATCTTCAAAAATCTAAAAAATGTCCAATAAAAAGAAAAACTCAGTCGAATGGTCACTTGAATGACCTCCCGGAATTATAAAATGATTCGTGATTTTTGCTGATTTCTCATGTGTGACAAATCATTCCATCGTAACCTCTACGTTATCGTTTGTGTAAAAAAAAATTCTGACAAAAAACGAGAAAATTTTATTCTTTCAACGACCTTTTTATCGTTACGCCGACTGGAAAAAAGCTATATAATTTTTCTGCAATTCATTTTCAAATAATAAAAAAAAATTACAAACCGACGTAATGTGTTAGGGGGAGGGGTAAAGAACGCCGATTCTCGCAATTCCATCATATTTATCAAGTACGTATTTTAATGCAAGTCGTTTATTACGCGAACGATAATCCGTTCGGTTATCGCAGAATAAGTACATTTGCGATGTGCGTTTCTGGTATTAATTTTTTTTTTCGGGTAGATAATCGTCAGTTTATCGTTGATATACAACGTTGCCTTTATTATTAAAAATAATCTCAACCCGTTTGAGCCTCTTGATTAGGGTAAAAGGAAAAATTCCGGTGGTTTATTTACTCGGGTATTTTGTTTGTATTTTGCAGGAAGAACACGACGGTGTTGTAGCAGATGTTCCACAAATCGTCAGCAACTCAGCTGGGGATGATGACTTAACCTCGTTGACTTGGCTGCAAGATAAGAATCTTTTAAAAAGTAAATATTTTTATACGATGACATACATAATATCATATGCGTATTGTATGTACGTGTATGTCTACGTACTTGTACTTGTAGCTGTACTTGTCTCTAAACGCTAAAATCATATCCGTGTGCGGTTTGACGAACGAAGAAAGGAAAAAGAGCGAACCAGTTGTAGATTTTTATCAACTCGTATTATGGCTATTGGGCGTTATAGTACATTTTGAACGTTCTCAATGCTTCGTAGGATCCGTTATGATGGCGTTTTTTTCCTATATTTTTTTGAATCGTATTAACGAACGTATGTATCACGTTTTGGATTGGATAAATATTCTTGTATTTGGCTGGTATTAGACAGAGTTTTGGTGGTTTAGGTCGAATGCTCGAGTTTAATTGAGCCTGCAACAGAGGTATGTGCCGATAGTGGACGCTTTGCTATGGTCTGGCGAAAAAATACACCGTCTAATGAAATCCGCCAGCCATGAAAGTGTTAGGTTACATCGTGTACTGTAATCATATTGAAAGTTGTAGTCGACTAGGAGTAGGCTGGAGAGCGGAGGGACTATGGAAGGGAAATGGCTAAAAATGCGCCGTATACTGAAGTTTTTAGTGTATAGCATAGCACATTACTCGTACGTCTTCGTGGCAAAGCGTTGAAATTTTTATTTCATTTTTTCTTCTCGTTTTCTTTTGTGTCGTGCCTACGAAGTAAGAACTAAAAAAAAAAACAGATTTGAAAATTTTTTTCAAAACAAATTTTTACATTTTGTTAGAGTAAATTACATTTTCGGCGTTATTTTTCAACCTTATACTTCTCGCACGATCTAATTTTCACGAAATAAATTTCCAAACGAGCCCACGTCTATTTAAATATAACAAATTTATAAGACTCGAGCACGTCGTAAAAATATCCCCAAGGTAAACGCATCCTTAAAAATGCCGAGCCACCGAAACGTGTATGAAATTTTAGAAAAATTTTTTACCCAGTTTTTAACGTCGAAAGAATTTGAAATCGGTGGACGTTGGGACTTGGAAAGTACACGCGTGGACGAGTTATATCCTCGGTCTCGCTAAGACAAAGCAACATCTGCTTCGTATGAAAATTTCCCTTTTTTTAACCCATTTTATCCTTTCAAAGAAAATAATACGAGGAATTTCTCTTCATCGAGAATGTCACGTGAATTTGTGATTTTTTTCGAGAATTTTAAACTATGGTAATTTTTGCGCCAGGGGTTCCTAAAATGAAGGATGTTCGGATGGTAATTTTTAGAAGAGATTTGATCGAATGTGAACAAAATTGTATTGGGTGAATACGAATTCGGTGCGGGGAAATTTTACATATTTTCTCAATTTTCAAAACGAAAGTCGTAATTTGACTAATTCTAGGCGTGGTTGGGTTTAATTTTTATAATGAAATTTTGCTTTCTACGTAATGACTTTTTTGATTTATTGTTTTTTAGAGTGCTCGAATGTTTTAAGATAGGGATTGCGGTGATTATGTTTTGTTTTGTTGACTCTCTTCTTCCGGTCCTGTTTGGGGAGATAAGCTACGTGCAAATTTATATCAATTTTTTCGGTGGAGGGGGAAGGGAGTCGTTTGAAAAATTACCACCGGTGAAAATTGTCGAATTTTTTTTGAAATTTGCAATTTTAATTGAATAGGAAACAATTTTCAAAAGCAATCGATTTGTTTATTTTTTTCTTGAAATGTGGAGGGAAGATTTCGAATTTGAATTGAATTGAAATGAAATCATTGGTCAAATAAAATTCAAGTTCGTAAATTTGTTCAAGTACCTACCAAATTTGACAAAAATTTTTTTGACACCCATGTTAAAGTTGGCTAAAGAACATTTTCACGTTTTCCCCATTCCCTGTTAATCTGTCACGTCTTCATTTCCTACCAATTTGTTAGAATTTGTGTAAGCTCATTTTAACAATTTTTTGCTTGAAAAATGTTGGCAACTATTCACTTTTTGAGAAAAAAACCTTGTACCAATTTTTAGACTTTGTCATTAATACTGATAAATTATAATTTTTTAATTGAAAACATTTGTAGGTCCATTTGAACGCGATAGAAATGAATTTCAATTTTTTTTCAAACTGAAAATCTTCAAACAATCCTGTTCCTTTTTCTCCTTCTCATCTTCGTTTTTTTTTTCAATTTTTTTGGAAAAATTGAATACAGATTGCATCATTAATCTTTGATTTGGAAAAAAACTTGTTGTTTCGAAATTTTGTAATTTTTTTTGTTCATTTGGCGACATTGACTTGGTAAACTACGAGTTATCACTCGTACGAGTACTTTGTTTGAAATGTTTTTCATCTTTTCTTTCTTTTTGACCAATTTTTTGAAAAAATAATGAAAAAAATTGTCAAATATGCATTTTTTGTGCTTATATTGCCATTTTTGATTAATTTTCCACATGTTAGGCATCACTGACCAGGTGTTTGTGGGTTCATTCAAAGATTGTTCTTAATTTTCTCGGTCGAGTAATTGGCATTTGAAAAATTCTTCGAGTCATTTTTCAACATTTTGACCAGTTTCATCAATAAAATACGGTGGTGATATTCGTATAGTGTCCAATCAATTGAAATACCCCACAAAAACGTGAAATTCTCCAATTTGAATTTTTTTCAAATGGTTTAGAAGCGACTTGAACGACATGTGGGTAGAAATTGCAATTTCAGCGTTACTCTTTTCCATAAACTAAATTTTAATCATTCTACAAGGCGTCCTACTGGTGGTAAAAGTGCTGAAGAAGTCTTCCACCTAACAAAGTGATGCTGAAAACCGAAAAAGTTCTGCATTTTTCGTCCAAAATGTATTGAAAATTCTTTTTTCCTCAACTCATCATTTTTGAAGAAATTTCACGTAGTTCTTTCATTCTGTTGGGGGGGGGGGGCTCGCAATCTTGAAAAACATCCTCTTGAAGATATTTTAAAATTCTGAAAAATTCCTGAAAAAGTGCTGAATTTTGTTTTGGGAATTTTGTTCGATACTTCATCTATGTGTAATTAAACTGCTTCTCAATTGGTGATCCATTTTTGGGGTATTTTTCCTTTTTTGTTTATGGAACGATGGTATGGACACCCTGTACTAAATTTCCGACGATGTGCTCTTATTTTCATTTCGTATGGTGTCCAATCAATTGCAATGCCAGCACAAAAAATTGAAATTATCAATTTGAACTTTTCTTGAATGGTTTGGAAATTACTTCAGTTGGGTCAGTTTTCTTTATATGCTGAATTTAAATCGTTCCAAAATTAATTTCCTGTTGAATTATTAGTACATTTCTGGATTATTTTTCCTTGGTCAGGCCCATAGTTGGCCAGGTTGGAAGAATTCATTAATTTCCCTTCTTTTCAACATATTTTTATATCACAATAATTTTCTTTTGTTTTTTTTAATTATAATTTTTTTGAATTTTTTAATGCCTAAAAAAATGGTCAATTTTTGCCTTTCAAACGAGATTTTTTTCGGAAAATTTCACTCTGACAACAAAGAGCTTTCTTCCTTTTCCTATGTTTTTGAAAATTTTTTCTAAAATTATCTTGTTTTCAATTTTTTTTTTTTGCTCGAACCTTTTGTATTTCAGCCCCTTTTAAAAATCTTACTTAATTTCTATACCATTGGGCTCTTGGGTGCCCTCTTTACAAGTCCTTTTGCCTGACAAAAAAATCCTAGCCAAAGCCCTCTCCTCAGTGTCGAATTATAAGATTGCACGATCGTTCGGACACCCTGTATATTACATCATATTCCGAACTTCAGACGCCACGTCCTTATTTTCATTATAATTTTAAATCAAAATCGGTAAAAATAGCGACGACTAGACCATTTTCAAACGCATTAGACCCAGACACACCTCATACATTGTTTACTCACAAACAACTCGAGCCAAACCGTTTTACGAAAGGAAACATATTGTATTCGATTCGCGTACAAATTCATCGTCGTATTAATATACGTTTCATTAATCATCACGTTCTACTCTGGACCGTGTAATTATTATCGACGCAGTGGAAAAAAAAATCGACGAGAGATTGAAAACGACCAGGCACCAGTTTAATTCGCACCTGTATACCTATTACCTATACCTACGTCCTTGATGAAAGATTGACCGAGTACGTGGTCGAATTATTGGCAACACTGCTTTCAACGACAACACTCGTTGCCGAATTTATGTATGCCAATAATGATATCAGTCTTATAAACTATCCTGTGGAAATTTTCATTCAAATTTTCCATTTATTACGTATATACGACCAATCAAGCTCGTCTGAGAGTATTTCCTGGAAACATACGTGATAAATCAGTCGATACGCGACAAGGGGAAAGCAGGGAGGAAATCGAAATTAGTGCAATTTTTTGATCGGTCTAATTTTCATTCGTCGAATATATTTTCATTGTGAAACGATTAAATAATTTTGTTTTTCTATACGTCGAAGTGAAAATGCTGGAACGGGTTTGTACACATAATAAGGCGTTGATTGTGTATGTGAAGAGAAGCGGTGAAAGATGATACGTTTACGTGGTTCGAGATTTATATACTCGAACGTAGAGTACAGTTTGACTGATGATGTGTTTTCACTTTTTGGAATACTCGTCTCAATTTACTCATAAACGTGGCATCGGATTCAAAACGTTGATTCGGTAGCGTTATAAAATAAAGTAATTATTTAATTACCTACGTATACGTTGTAAATTGAAGAGTGCACGAAAACGAGGTGGTAATCGATAGATGGTAATTTTATTTTTCGTACTGAAAAACCCGTCCAGGAGGTGTATTCTTTTTTAGGCGTACACCTTCGATGTGTTTTGTATTCGGCCAAGAGAAAACTGTCACGGTTTAACGATAAAAACCGTAGGGGTTTTTTTCACTCCATCGACGCGACGTGCTGTTTACCGGTTAATTAATCGCGAGGTTTTTGTTTACAGGTGTGCACGAGTTACCAAAACACGAATTCATCGATGACAGCGCTAGTGATTCGACTTTTTCAAATAGCAGTGCTTCCAGTACGTCTTCCCATAAGAATTCTAATCAGTCCATTAACGTTATATCTCGAGTCTCGTACGATCCGCAGGTAATTTGCAAATTATAAATGGTTTGTATTTTTACGACGATTAATTTTCCAGGTATATGCAAACCGGCATTTTCATCCGTGCTGCAAGGTTTTTTTTTTAAATCGAATATCGTGTCGTGATTGAAGAGTCGTAAGGTGCCACGAATGCCACGATGTTTGTGTGTGTGTGTGCCGCCGGTTGTACGGATTAGGAGACTATTACGGTGGAAAATTGATAAATTTCTAATTGAAAAATTACCCGATAAGCTTTACAGCTCGACTTATCAGCTACGACTACGAGTGTAGGTAACCGGTGCGAACGAATGGCGTTTTTGTGCCGGCTGCGAGGATTTTCGTGTTGGCTAGGTGTGTGTGTGTGTGTGCGTGTGTTGGTTGGGTAAATATGTAAAGTAATGCGACGCTCGGTCGAGTTTTCAAGTGATATGTGAACGTTCGGCGTGCTCGATGTGATTTCGAAAACCATCCAAGGTGAAGGAAAATGCAAGTATGGATGATAACAATGTTTTATGCGATCTTTGAGCTTTATTTGTTGGAAATGTGAAATAGGTGACCTTTTCTGGCCAAAAAATCGTGGATTTCGAATTAAAATGTTCAAAAGTTGGATTTTTTCTGGCCTAAAAGTTTGAAAAATATGTTCTTTAATCGTTAAAGATCTTATTGGTGGAGGCCGGAGGGGTGAGTCATAATGCGTCGTTCTTATTCTGTGTAAATTTATGCACCTCTCCCCCACTCACAGCACAAAAATTTCTAGCATGTAATGTGCCAGAACTACTCATTTATTTATTCTTTTTCAAGTAGATTAAGCAGTTGATGAGAGAGATTATCGAAGGAGGTACCAATTTTAACAAAATTGATTTAAATGATCATAATAATGAATAATCAACAACAGGTGCCTTAAAAATTCAAACTTTTCAACTTAGATGGAAGTTTTTCCCGTTTTTCTGAATCGAGAAGCACATTTTTCTAAACTTTCAGACATTGAGGTACTTCACATTCGCAAATTTTTCGACCAATAGAGTAGATTTGTCGTGGAGGAATGAAGCTGCATATAATTACCCTTCGCTCTTCGATTTGGTACCACGAATAATTTCTGATTTTGACGAGATAGTCATAAATTGTGTATGAAGTTTGAAAAAAGTAATAGATAGCCTACTGGTTCAAGAGTGTCATAAAAATATGCAGTTTTCTCTTTTTCATGGTCAATTTATTGATTTTTTTGGATGTTATTTAGTACATTTTTGAAATATCTTTAAAACTTTTCAAAATTTTGCCGAAATTAGTTAAATTAAGGTTAAATTTATTAAAACGTAGTAAATATTAAAATAATGCTTCAAAATTGTTGAAAGCGCCTCATAGTTTCAAAATTGATGAAATTGTTCTAAAAAATTGTTTGAAATCTACAAAACAGAATTGTCACCCTATTTTAACAGCAAGTTTTGAAAATGCTTTTCGATTTTGCTAATCTTTTTAACAATGTGGGTATATACTTTCAGTTAGAACACCCAGTTCGGTTATGTGTTTTCAAAATAGTGGAATTTAAAAAAAAAAAAAATTATTTATTTTGCATCCCAAAAATTGCCCAAGATCAAAATCAGAGCCTTACTTCATTAGTAATGATTTTTAATTAAAATTTGTCAATTTTTAACTAGATGAAGCACTCCCCAAATTACTGTAGAAATCAATTCAGCGGTTCAATTGCAGCTTTTGAGTTATATTTCATGCAGGCATGGTAAATTGGTTACTTTTTAAGTAACTTGGTTGCTTTTCAAGTAATTTGGTTACTTTGTATTAGATACTATCTTCTTCAAAAGTTACTTGATTTTACTTTTTTCATGAATTTCAAAAAAAAGTTGAAAAAAAAAAATTGAAAAGAAATTCTGAGTTATTTTTTTCGTTTTTTCTATCTAGAAATTTTGGAAAATATTTAAAACTTGAACCAGGATTAACCATAAAAATCATTTAAAATAGGTAGATAATTAGGTATGTGTAGTAAAAACGGTCGAAATATCATGAAAATCTTCGAAAATTCTGTTACATTTTTTTAAATTTTCATAAAATTTGTAAAAATTACATTACAAATGGTCTAAAAATTCATAAGAAGCATCGTATTGAATTTCCTGTAAAATTTCGATGATAATAACATTTTCGACAGTTTTCTTGTTTTTTTGAAAAAAAATTTTATTTTCAAAAAAAATTTATGTGAAAATTTTTATAATGTTTACAAAATTTTTAACAGTTTCCATGACTTTTTGACCATTTTTACGATATTTCTACCAATTTTTATGACAATTTCGAGAATCTTCACTATGTTTTCGAGATTTTCATGATTTCTTGATATACTTTTTTCATACGTTTTTTTGAGAAGGTTTTTGTGAAAAGTTGAGGCAAGATTTTTGAAGCCATTTCTATGATATGTTCACCAATTTTCGTGACAATTTCAAGCAATTTTACCTTTTTTTAAACAATTTTTTTAATACTCGTATCGGTAGTTTGACACTGATTTTTATGAAATTTTTTAGCAATATAAAAATTAATCATATTTTAAATGTTGAAGAAAATTTTAGTGATTTTTACAATGTTTGAACCACTTTTGCAATCTGAAAGTTTCGAAGTTCAAAAAGTTGTCTAGGATAACAAAATTTCTCGACGCCACAACACAATCCAAAATCCTTGAATGTTGATTTGATTGAAAATGGTTGCAAAATTTCCATCCAATTAAGTACCCGGGCTCTAGAAAATTTCACCCCTCTCCCCTGGACTCCCAAAAACTAGGTAATGCAAACACAATACAAAACTCGCGATATAAAATAGCAATAAAAATTCCCAACGTTTGTCTATAATAAAGAAGTTATACGTATTCGAACAAGTCGACCGTGAATGGCCTATATGTACAAATGTTATCTTTAGAGTGAAAAAAAAAGTGAGCAGAACGTTGATAAGTATATTATAAATTGGTTTCACAATCAAGACGACTTTTGTTAGGTTATATGCGCCGGTAGTAATAGTGGTGAGGTGAGGTGTGAGGTATCTACTATTTGAATTGGTGCTGAAAAATTTACTACAGAGTGACTGTGGCTATCTTGTCATTTACGTTGCTTGTAAATTGCTAAGTTTTTTTCCGCTTTATCGGTCTGCGTATAGTCGTATTTTATTCAATATGATTGATACAGGAAGAAGTTTTTTATATTTTGAAAAGAGCAAACGGCTTATTTATTTAAAAGCTTTGGAAATTTTTCTTGTAGATTAAAAAGTCTATAACTGGCGGCTGCGTTTTGTCGTGCGTGTTTCGAGTCGGTTCTTCGATATGGATATCTAATGTATGAGTAAAAAAATCGAAAATATACTCGTCGGTTGCGTATAGAAATCATCTGGCTGGCAGATTTTCTAGACGGTGATGAATTTTACGCTATTTGCACCGCAAGTCGCAGTCGAAAGAGAGAAAAAAAAACGAAAAATAACGTACGAATTAAGCTCACGTTAGTCGAAATAGTATTGGAAATGTTTCGTGTCATTTTTAAGAAACAAACCTCTTAATAACCTGGCGCAGCGTTAATGGAGTCGTATACGCGGTGGCGTTTTTGGAAAAGGTAATCGTTTACGACGTCCTCGCGAAATGTTTAAATATAGAGGGCTTTTATAGTATACAAGGTGGGAATAAAAAAATGAATTTTTCGCTCGTCTCGTTACGTGTTCGCATCTCGTAGCGAATCGTGTCTTCCCATAATGAAAGCCAAACGATGCGAAAGCCTTTCGAGACGAAATTTTAATTCGCTAAATGGAAGGGGTACGATGCCGGAGACGCCAACGCAGCGCATCGGAGATGGGAATTTTTCTTCGACTCGGAAAGTACCAGCTAGCTGGCTCGATTTACATAATTTCTAATCCCCGTCTCCGTGTTCTATTCTCGCGAAAACTCGCTGCTTGCTGTGAGAAAATTAATTGATTAAAATCACGTCCTCGTCGTCAGCGAGATGAGTTTACCGTAATTCGCACGTGTAAATTTCCGAATCGAGTGCTTTTCTTATTCGTTTACGTTATTCTTATATTTTTCGTACTTCTGCGTAATCTCCCTTTCTTCGCTTCATCTCCCAAGCCCGAACCGTTTGTGTAACTTAGACCTTTTGAAAGTGAAATTCGCGTAGAACACGTGTTATCTGCGGTTGAAAATTGGGTCATAATTAAAATAATTTTTAATTGATAATTAACGAGATAATTTAGTGGGTTTTGGCGCTTACGTATTCGAATGGATGCGGTAATTATGTGCGAAATGGCGAGTTTGCTCGAATATACACGTACCATCGAGCCAGTTTTGGAACTTTGGCATGAAAGTCGAGGTGTTTACGAAAGGGTGTCCTTCTTGATTTTATAGCATCGGAATTCCGTACCCTTGATTTTCCATTAGTCCAGGGCTTGCAAAGTTAGCGCTGAAGAGCTTAGAGTTACTTGTAATATTAGTTTTTCCAAAAAACAGCGAGTTGTGTACCTTGAAAAGCGAAACATTACTCTAGGCAGGTGAGAACGATTCATGGCACTTGTAGGGTTGTAAAATGATTCGTATTTGAGGATTTATTCTAGCAAAAAAGGAGGGTATCTTATAATGACAGGAGGAAGAGTGAGAAAAAATACGATTTTGTACACAAATGAATAAGTATTCTTATTTTCGAGTAATTTCTTTCATTTTTCAAACGTTTTGAAAGTATCAGGAGCTGTAGACCCCTTCCTCCACCAGTGACAGTTCTTCCTTCTCTCCTGCACAGTTTCGTGGATTTGGTATATGGAAAAAATGAAACGTTGGGGAAGGGGGAGGAAAAACTACTTCACCAGAAATGGATTTGTAATGATAAGAGCAATCCAGAAAATTACTTCGTTGTCAATAAAATGAATTAATCCTCGTAGACTTTGATCTGTGGGTAAAGAGAAAAGGTGGGGGGAGTTAATATACTCGTGGGGTACTTTTGGTTGTGTTTTGTTGATCAATATCAAAATTAGATGGACACCAAACTTGAAAAATCATTTTTTCAACTTCCACATTTTCCTATTTTGAAAATTCAAGGCATTTCCATTCTACCCATGCAGCTATAAAACATAGGATATGCTTTTGCTCATTGAATTTTTCAGGTCCATGAAGTCGTAATATTTGAAATTTTCTTGAAACTTTCCAAATCCAAAAAGTCATTTGGATTCTGAAAAATTTGCCAAGATAAAAAAAGTCAGACGAAATATCTAAAAGTCATTGTAACGGATTTTCGTAGATGAATTTCGTATTGGAATTTTTTTGAAAAATTTTCGAAATCCAATTCCAAATACAAAAATTTAGTAGGTATAAAATCTGAAAATGTTTTCAAATTCAAAAAAGTTTAACGAAATGTTTAAAAGTCAGCATTAGGTAAAAAGGTGTCTGACAAAATGTCTGATTTGAACCTTTTTGAAATTTTCCATAAAGTTGCAATTTTCCAAGTCCAAAAATTAATTTGAGTTCTTAAAAGGTCCAAAAAAGTCTGAAAAAAGTCTAAAAGTCAGCGTAATATCTGAAATTTTCCAAATCCAAGAATTCTGCCTGACAAAATGTCGGAAAGTTACTCTGATTTCTAAAATTTTCTCAACTCAAAAAGTCTGAATTATTTGTCTGGCAAAATGTCTAAAAGTCAGCATTATTTCAGAAAAATTTTCAAGTCTAAAAAGTCAACGGAAATCTGAAAATATTTCAAATTTCAAAAAATTCTGACAAAATGTTTAAATGTCAATTTTCTATTTGTAAGTTCAAAAAATCTAAATTGTTTGTCCAACAAAAAGTCTAAAAATTGGCATTATTTCTGAAATTTTCCAAGTTCAAAAAGTCAATGGGAATCTGAAAATTTTTTCAAGTCCAAAAAAGTCTGACAAAAGGTATAAAAGTCATCGTCAAAGATTTTCGGGACGGAATTTATGGACAAAAAATGAACAAAATTTTCCCAAACTGTTCATGGCAGTTCCTGCGGAATTGTTTAAACGCTCTGATTCATTTTTGAAAAGGGTCCCTAATTGGAAAATAATTTAATTAGGTACCTATGGATTATGAAATCCCGAACGTGACCAATTGGGCATTCTTGAAGATAGAGAATCTCACACGTATTTTCATAACCTAAAATTGACAACTTTGTCAACATCTCAGGAAAAATATTTCCATTGGTCGATATCTGGTTTTGAGACATCTTCGTGTTCAAAAAAAAAATACAACCAGGACTGTCAACTAAGTCGAACTCTGTGGCATCTTCCTGCAAGGAAAAAAGAAAGAAACCCTTTTCGTATACAACGAACGAAATAGAAGGAAATTCGTCCACGAAAAATCGATACTCATTTAAAGGAAAAATATTCTCGCGAAATTTATCGCGTAACCAATTTATTCGTAAAAATATTCGGCGATATTTAAAACATGTGCTGGTTTTAAGATGGCTGGCAATGACGTCAGTTGCGGTGTTGATTCCGCGTCGTCGTTTGTATTTGTAGGTAAGGTACCGGCACTTCTCGACGATGTTTTTCTATGTCTCGCTTTCTCACCATTCTACGGCTACGTATCTTATTTTAATTTTTTCCGCACATTTTGGCGAACAAAAAAATAATAACGGAAATTTGATAAAAACACGACGCGAATTTTTAAAACTGTTGTTTCGAAAGTGGTATAGAATTACGCGTCTTAACTAAGTAAGTATTTTCCAACGTAAATTTATTAGGTACAAGATGTGTATTAAAAAAAAAGAAAAAAAAAAGAGACGAGATACGAGACTATATCTAGCTATGTGGCACGCGGCGTTTGAAAAATGACATAATGTGTTCGTAGTGAGCTCGTATGGTACGCGGTGTGTACGAGAGTAATTTAAAATTAAAGTTTTAAATACATCGGTGCTGGCGGCAGCATCGGCGGCGACGACCGCCGCGTAGGTACCAATTTAAAAGCGTCCCGGCCGTTATACATTCGAACGTAACGGAAGTTGAACTTTGTACTTGGTTGTGTGTTACAGGTACACGTCAATTCAAAACCTCCATTTTCATTCTCGTGTTTAATTTTTATGGCGATAGAAGACTCGGCGGATAAAGCGCTTCCTGTTAAAGATATTTATGTCTGGATTCTGAACCATTTTCCGTATTATCGTAACGCGCCCACTGGATGGAAGAACAGCGTTAGACATAATCTTTCGCTCAATAAATGCTTCAAAAAAGTCGACAAGTCTCCGGTAAGTTTGTATTGGCTGTGAAAATGATCTATCAGCATTTGTTGAATTGAAGTTGCCAGTAAGAAGAGAAATCAGCTTGTTTTTGAAGTGTCTGAGGGAGCTTGACTTGTTCCTGACTCGTATTCTATTGGGAGGAGGTTGAAATTTTGATGGGGGTGAAATAATAATCGGTTAGCTGTCAAGCTTGTGGCAAGATTTCATTAAGAATGAAGTCATCAGGTCAAAAATTAGGCTTGTTTTGATTCCATGTTCACTGTTCACAAAGAAAGCAAACTATCTTGAAAATATCTCCTTAATAGTTGTTCAATCATAAAATTAATTTCATTTTTGAACTCAGCGCACCCAAAAACCTTGAAATCGATATGTATGAAGGATTTTTATCATATCTGGTCCCCCCTTTCGTTCCCCTCCCACCATTAACGGTGGTGAGTTGAACCGTGAATGGTAACTTTGTTCAAATAAGAACACATTACACAATTCAAATTTATAATTGCTAAATTCAAAATGTTTACTTCGTATGTTACAATATATGTAGATGCAATTTTTCGAAAGGAGAGGCATTATGGTGGAGGTAAGGGGGTGAAACCTTTGAAAAATGATAAAATATCGTCATGCATATCGATTTCAATAGTCTTGGTAGCGCTAATTTCAAATTTAGTGTTCATTTTTAATTTGGATAGAATTTTTAAGCAATGTGTACAGTTATTGGCCAATTTTTGAATCCAAAATCAGCTTAGCACTAGAACTCTGAAAGACAGAAAACCAACTGACTAGATTATTAAAAAAAAATCAGGTCTGTTGCTAGAATTTTTTTAGGTCAGGTCAAATGGGTTGTAACCAAGGCACCCAGGGCATGAAAACTGAGTATAATTTTTGAAGGGGGTGGCAATGCAGTAGGTATCAATACCAGAAAATGAAAACAAAATAGTTTAATTGAAAAAAAAACATGATTTCTGAAAGCATTTTCCAAGACAGAGAAAGAGAGGAAAAAACTGCGAAATTTTCCAAAAAAAAATTGTTCAAAAAGTAAAAATTGACCATTTTTGAGCATTCAGTAATACAAAAAAAAATACAAATGAAGAATAAAGGGGAAAAAATTTGCTGAAAGGGAAATTCGTGAATTCTTTGAACCAGAACGAAGGGTTACAACAACATTGTCTCGGTTTTCCAGGTGCTGGCTAAGAGTCTGAAAAAATTATTTATTAAATATTTGGTCAAGCATGAAGTTTGAATACGTATTGGGAATATTTTGATGTGAGGGCCGAGGGGATCAGAATAGATATTCGAATTTTTGAAGAGTAATTCTTTTGTTTTATTTAAATTTAAATCCGTTTCTAAACTCGTCTCCAGCCCACCCCAAGAATAGTTTTCTAAAATAGTTAGATTTTAGTGGTAAATTTATCAAAATATTTTATAAAAATGAAAATCATTCAAATTGAGGAATTTTTTTATCTTCAAAAAAAATTTCTAAAAGGTGCCTTTTTCCTTGATTTTTTATTGAAAATCTCTGATTCTATCGATCTGATTTGATTTTAGCATTCCTTCCCTTTTCTTCAAATTTGTTTTTCTTGTTTTGTTGAATTTAAAAAAAAAATAACAAATGACGCATTTCTTTACTTACACTTTTATTTGAACAAATTCGGTTAAAAAAAGAAATGAGCAATAAATATGAAAGGAATGTAATTTTTCACAGAAACTTTTTTTCAAAATGTGAAAAAAAATGCCTAATTTAAAAAGGAAAACTCCACAAGGTTTTAGGAGGTAATACGATCATTGCAGGGTACTTCTCAAGTGGTAATTGAACATTTTGAATTTATTTGCATGTACTTTGTAAAGTTATTTAGCCTATGAGTATCTCACAGGTATTTTTGACATTCTCAGAATTTAGGCAAAGGATCACTATGGATGGTGGAACAACGTTTTCGTCCATGTTTGATTCAAGCTCTACAGAAAACGCCGTACCATCAGTATCATAAATTCATACGTAATTCCGGCTCCAAGAAGAACACATCCGAGGACTCCGACATTCGGTAATTACTCCTACGCCTATAATACGAATAACTGAATATTCCAAATGAGATGAGCATAAAACGTACCTACCCACAAAGTCGAGAAAAAGCGTATCTTGAATCTTTCATTTCTTATATCGTCTTAGTGATAAACTTATCTTATACTTTTTTCATCGCTTGTATAATTTATCTATTTTCTTTTCGTTTAAAATTTTTTTGGAGTGATTAATATAATAATGATAATTATACAGAGTGTGCAAATACTAGAAATTATCAAATGGAACGCGGTGATTAAAAATGGAGGTTAGATGGGAATGGCAATGATGCGTATGTTATAAATTTTTACTCGTATGAACGAGTACACATGCGTATAGCCTCTATAATGCAACTGACCGTATACGACGACGATATGAAAAAATAATTGGAAACGGACGAAAGACGAAAGTTCATCTTCGTACTCCATGTGTACAATATTATTTCAATTGGATGAAAAATTAATATTAGATACTCGTATATTTCGATAAAATTTAATTATGTATGCACTTGAAGATTTTTTTAACTGTTTTTTATCGTTTTGCATTTTGCTTTTACAGTGATACCGAACCGGTAAAGAAATCGTCATCGACCGGCGTCGAAGAAATGAAGAAAATTACACCTACCTCGAACGATATTTCAGCCACTTCGCCTCTAACATCGCACCACGCTATTTCTATTAAAGATAATTTGGCCGATGACGTCGATGCGGCTGCCACAGCTATGCTGGTGTTGAAACACGGCGCTTGTGCTTTTGACATTAAAACAGGTATACTAGCTCGTACTTGGGAAAAAACTTTCCACGAAATTTGATGTATACGTTTTTGTGACATAATGCCGAAAAAGGTCGACGTATTCCAATAAAATATCGGTCTAGTGGAAACTCTTTCGTCCGACGAGGACGTTTGATTGAGATGTTTCCCTGGTACCTATATTCGTCTTATTTAAAAACGTCTTACGCTTGCTGAATCTGTCTCGTCGTCGAGCAGAAAAGGTACAACGTGTGGGATTATTTGGGTGTGTTGATGAGAACAGATGAGTGTTTAGATGGCGAAGCAGAAATGCGAATTGAGATGAGACGAAGTGAAAATTTCTAATTTTTGCTTCGTTTTGAATACAGGCCTATTTTCTATAGTTTGTTTATAGGATGGGTCGTCTTTTGCTTTTTTTAAGGGGGGGGGGGTGAATTTGGGAGGAGGGGTTCAAAGAAGAATTGTGAGGTGACGTGAAAAAAACCGTGGAACAAATTTTGGAGTCTCTCACGTGAACCACCATTTTGGAGATGAAGTTCAAAATTTTGAAATTTTCAAAAATTAAAAAAAAAACAATTTTGAAATTTTTGTGATTTTTTTGTGGGTTGATAGTCGTATTGTTACCATAGAAAAGTGAAATAATTTCCCAAATTTTTCAAATCTTTTTTTGGTGGTGTTCTGATGATTTTTGTACATGGCCAAAATGTTTGTTTTTGAGGATATCTCTAAATGGAATTTTAAAAATATTACATGCGGTTTGATTTATATTAAGGGTGGTTATCTGGTAATTTAATGTCATTTCACAACAATTTGAGAACCTTTGAAAAATGAAAAATGTGTACAGGTTCGTTCTATGTGCATCGAGAGTGAAAATCGAACCCCTAATATGGATCAAACCATATGTAGGCCTAATTGTTTTTTTTTAATTTAATTTCGAGGTATCCTCAAAAACAGTTTTTTTGGCCTGGTATAAAAATCATCTGAATACCTCTAAAAAAAAGTCGGAAAAATCAGGGGATTTTTTTCCCACTCTTTCATGGTAACAATACTGCTAACTACCCACAAAAAATGAAAAAAAATCGAAATTGTTTTTTCTTAATTTCTGATAATTTCAAAATTTTGAACCTCATTCGCAAAACGGCAGTTCAAGTCAGAAATCAGTTGGGCTACCCAAAAATTTTCGACGATATTTTGACGTCACACCACAAATTTTTTGATTCCTCTTCCAACTTTTCAAAAAAAAAACCGTCAAAGACGACCTGCTCTGTTTGTCAATCTTATGAATTGTCAGATCATATTTCCTTCATAGATCAGTTTTGAAAAATTTCCATTTTCGATTTTACAAAAAATAGGTCAACGATCTAAGAAACCGCGATAAAGTTCTAAAAATTGGTTGCTATAACTTTTTATTCGGAGATTTAAAAAAAGGATTTAAAAAAAATTGAAACCCCAAGATTTTAACATTCGTAGAAATAGAAGGTACATGGTCTCAAGTTTTAAAATTTTAGTTTCAATCTTAAATTTTGTGGTTTTGAGAACTTTGGATGAAAAAAAACGTCAAAATCCACTGCCAGAGTAGCTTTTTAGAATGAATTTCAAAATATGATATGAGCTATGACCAATTTCGTTCGTTGATAACGCAGCCAAATTTTAATAAAAACTGCAGATATACTTGATGATGAAATTTTGATCATCAAGATTTTACAAAATCAATGATCTACCGAAAGAATTCGGTTCGGGGATAAGATTAAGGAAAAGAAAAGGGAAGACTCGCAAAGTTTTGTTTCAAGTAGGTCATCAATTTGCACATTTTTTCACCCGAGTTCAAAATGTTTCCAATGCTTACAATTTTTGAGAAAAAAAGACATAATTTTTGCGAAATTTACCAGGGAAACTTCATTCTTACACATTAGACTACGTTTCCATATGTAACATAACATGATGACACCCCCCCCCCCCCCCCACCCAAAAACATCTCGAAAAGAAGTTGAATTTTATGATTTGTTTTAAATTCCATAAAAATGCTAAAATTCATTGGAAATTTGGAGAAATCGATTTTGAATTATTGAAGTTGAAAACACCAAACAAAAATTAATTTTCAATATTTTTTTTTGGAAAATTAACGAAAATTTTTTAAATGAGTTGAAATTTAAAAATTTCAAAAATGTTAAAAAAATAAAAATAAGTATTTAAAAAAATTTTTTGAAACCGACGAATCTGAAAATGGTTGATCATACGAAGTTCATTTCATAAAAATATGATAATTTAATTAATTATTTAAATTTTATTATGGATCAAAATTGTTTTTTTTTAAATTGGGTACATATTTACCCAATGTTACGTAAAACGGCAACAAAAAGTACTTCAACATTGTGACTTCATCGAAGTATATTTAACTTGTGACAATTGTTGGAAAAAATTGAAGTAGGTATGCATTTTGGGTAATTAAGATAGCTGTTTTTTTAAAAGTAAAATTTGCGATTTAGAATCAACGATTTTACTCTCTTTCTATTTCGAACGTAATGTAATTTTTAATTCCTTTTTTTGCATTTTTAAAAAGTCATTGGACTAAAAATTTTACCATTTGAATGTTAATGAAAAATCCACGACGAACGTTTTGCCAACTAAATCAGCCTTAATTGTATTAATTATTAGAAAAAAAACTACCGCAAAAGGTTGCATATTAACCTTGGAAAATGTACGGCTCCCTTTAGCAAACGTACACAGTCTACGTATTTTTAGTTGTTCGATGGAATCTAGCTTCTAGTATACCTTAAGGTCAAAGTACATTTCCGGCTTCATTTCATTAACCACATAAATGACCCCACTTCTACATTTTTTTTCCAGTCGTAAATTAATCTACGAACTGCCATCGTCGTGTACTCTACGTATTGATTGACACTTGTACTCGTATCTCTGCTTACTCCAGATATGCATACAAATTGACTTTTAAAAAATTGACTCGATACGTTTAATAAAATTCATGACCTTTGGCACTGGCTATTTGATTGGTACGAGTGAATAAAACGAATGGTAACGAAGAAGCGATATACGTCGATCACACCTCTTTAATTGGTTTCTGTAAAGTTATAGCATTCGGGATCTTGTTAATTTTTTATATTATACACGAGTCCGAACACTGTGCTCGGCGTTACGCAAATGATAAATTCTTATTTCCTTGTTATCGTCGAGATATTCTTCGTAAGAGCTTTTTTTTCATAATGATACCGTAGAATTGAGAAAGTCGATTAATTGAAAATTTTATATACGTTTTTCTTAAGGTTACACGTCGATGAATTATTGATTTAGATTACGTATTAGTTTATTTTATCAGAACCTTTAAACAAATATGTTCGTCTAATTACAGTTTTTTTTGTTTTTCGTGTTTTGCAGAAAATGTTGATTTCGTTTTGAGCGATGGTACCGCTGTTACTGGATTACGTGAAAGAAACACGGTAGGTGGCGTTTTAACGATTCGAATTTTGTAAATTGTTTTTCGGTGTAGAGTTCAATTTTTATAACACGAATTGCATGGGTTTTTATACGCCGAGTTTCTAGTTACGAATTTCGTAAAGTACGACGATTGATTTGTTTACCTAAATTATGATGGTTGGTTCAGCCTTGAAAGTTTAATGGCTCTTTTTATTCTGTTTTGTACTTTGATTTTTGTATTTGCTGAAAAATAGAATAAGAAGCGGCAGAGTTTTGTAAAGTTTAGAATATGGTGTATTTTTTGTTAATTAAGATGCTAACGGAGCTCTTAAATGGTCATTATTATCATTATTAGTCGTTATTTTTGAGATTGTCATTATTTTGTCATTACCTACTTCACTCTTTTGTCATTATTACTTATCATTATCTTCGACCTTTCGAGCTGCTTATTTGAATTTTTGGTTAAAAAAAGAGAAATAACTGGATAAAATTCACAAAAGGCTTTCACAATTTGTTCAAAATTGAATTTTTCTAAATTTCGTTTAAATAATTTTTCAAAAAATTTTTTCAAACAATTTTATTTGTCACCTTTTTATTTTAAAGAAATTCTCCCAACAAAAATTTTACCAAAATAGGTATTGAAAAATAATTATGTGTTCAGAAAAAAATCTTTCAAAAAATATCTTAGAAATTTTCCATTACCGTACAAAATTTTTTAGGAAGAAAATGCCTCAGAAAAAAAAATGGTATTAAAAATTATTAAAAATTCATTACTAAGAAATAATTTGTTGAAAAAAAGTTCCAAAAATATTTTTGATGCAAAATTTTCTAAGGGAAATTTTCAAAAAACGACACAAAATTCCATCACTCTGACTTCTAGACATTTTGTCAGATTTTTTTGGACTTGGAAAAATTTTCAAATTTATACTGACTTTTTAGACTTGGAAAATTTCAGAGGTAATGCTGACTTTTAGATATTTTGTCAGAGAAATACTTTAGACTTTTTGGACTTATAAAATTTTATAAATCACTAATTTTCCGTAATTTTGTCAGGCTATTTTAGATTTTTTGTACTTGGAAAATTTCAGAAATTCTGACTTTTGGATTTTGAAAAGTTTTATAAAGTGGTCAGTTGACATTTGAACTGGAAAAATTTAGATTGCTTCAAAATTTGATTTTTAGACATTTCACAAGACATGGTAACATTGTATCAGACTAGAATGTGCACAGCAGAACCATATCCTATGTTTTATCCTTTCATTGGTAGTATGGAATTGGAAATGCAGGAAGCTTTTTATATTTAATTTTTAACCTAATACTAACATTTGATTCGTCGTGATACTGACGATGAAAGATTCGACCGAAACTAATGCTACCTCTAGTTGAAAGAACTGCTTTAAATATCTCTAAAACGATATTATTATTTTACAGGAAGAAAACCCAGCCTTTTCGAGCTGTCCAAATGAAGACCACAACTACGGATATCATCACTACAACTCGGTGAAATCTGAAATCGATTGTGTATCCAGTACTTCAACTGCGAATAAAGATACATTGAACAGGTCAGTTGCTGAACCTTATTTTCTCTCTGGTGCCTTCCTTCGTAATATTTATACGTATTTTCGATCAACAGCGATTACTGGAATTCGATAAAAGATGCGGACGAAGAACAAAGAAAAATCGTCGAAGGTGCGGACGCGCTGTTGAATTTGGCCGGCATCACTACAACGTCATCGTACAACATGCGTAAACGTTCGTTATCTTCATCCGAAGACCAACAGCGTCCGGTGAAGCATTGCCCAGACCAGGCTTCGTACAGACCGCGACTTCTGCGTAAAGAAAAAACATCTTCAAAGGTCAATTGTAAAGAGTCAATTAGCACCGAAACCTACGAAAACACCAACGAAGTTACTAACTACTACAATATAAGTAAAAGTAACTCGAACGAGAGTGGCGATACAGCCGAAGTAGACAAATCAAAGTTTCAAAATAGTCGAACCGCCGTCACCAACGGACGCAGGCCTCGTAAAAAGGTAGACAAAAAGAAAGCCAAAATGTAGATTTGCCTCGAGAGGTTGTTCGCAGTACGAATTGCATTTCGTACAACTAAACCCAGCCCTTTAGACAGTGTAGATGCTTTCAACGTTTTTATCCAAAAGTTAATATAAAAAAATGTGGTGATAGTTAACTTTTTTTTGTTATTTTTTTTTCAAGTATTTGTTTTCGCAATTTCCGTTGTTTTGTTGTGTTTATTGGTTAATTTTCTTTTTCTCTTGTAATTTGTTGAGGTTACCAGCATGTCTGGTCAGCAGGCTGTACGTTTGGCAATACGAAGTTATCTAATTTTTATGCGCTTGTTAAATTATTTAAATGAAACGACGGATGTAGTTGTAATAACTTTATAGTTTCGGTACACGAATTACCCTCCTTTTCCCTGTTTTCTTTTTAATCTTGGTATATCGATTATCACTTCGATTGGCAATTTTATTAAACGTGTTAATTTTATTTATTTACTTTTGTTTTTTAAAATATTGTGTTAGTTTATATTTATTATTTTTTTCTTTTTTCGAACTCTCTGTCTTCCTTTTATCTTACACTAAGTTTCTATAACTAATTCTTCCTCTCTTTATCACGATAGTTTTTAATTTAGCATTTTTGTTTTGTTTGGTTTTGTTTTTTTTTTTGAAAAAGAAAAGAAACCGGTGCGGTACGTTACTGTTTAGTTCTACATTAAATAGATGTGTCCACTTGAATCGCGAGGTTTCCGCCTAATTACATCAAATAGACGAGACGAATCAATTTTCGATTGTTCGTTAAAGTAAAAATATTTGCTCAGATGCGTATTTTTGATGGTTAAACGTATTCTTAAGAATTTGTATAACGATTACAATTCGTATGTTAATTTTTTCTTGTTTTTATAGGATTTTGTTTCTTTTTTTTAAACAATATTTCACTATGTGTTTTTCAGTGATTAAAAACAGCTTTGGTATGACCGTAGCACCGTAAAAAAAATGAAAAAAAGATTTGACACGTTTGTGAATGCTTTTTATATTTACGATGAAAGAAATGTGCTAAATATTTTACATTTGTGATGCATTTGTTTATCGATAACGATCGAAAAATGAAATTTTTTATGTAACGTTTTAACATTTATATCTTGAATGTTTTTTTTTTTTTTTTGTTCGTAGTTGAAAATGAAATTGTTTTAATTACTAGTTTTACGAAGAAGTAATTAATTTACAGGCGTGTGAACAGTAGTTACCGCGTAGATCTTCCAGCTGTGCAGTAAAAAATGAAATCGTGTAAACATTTTGTACTATAGATCACTGCCTTTTGAAGTGCGCATTTTATCAAAATTTCTCCATTTTCATATCTCATGTAGCGTTTCGTTGTTTTTATCATACGAGATTTTAAATGCTGGAAGTGATAGATTTTTTATTTTTATGAAATCTTTTTGGAAAACAAATCAGCAATATTTAGCTTTAAAGGCAGTATTAACGTTTTCCCATTCTCATTTCTGTTTCAATTTTTTTTTTAAAAACAGTTTTTTAAAATTAATTTAACGATTTGATATCTTGAAGTAAGATTTGTGCTGGGGTTGCATCCAAGCATCGAAACGAGTATTGAAGTTTTATTCTCGAATGTGAATCAGTTTTTAGAAGAATTTTAGAAAATTACCTATCTGTGATGAATTTTTTTTTGTTAATGTACCTTCTGCATGAAGTTGTATTACAAATGTTATGTAGCGGTTGATGTGGTTACTTCGACCGCTGTAGTGAAAAATTGTTTAGCGGTGTATTTGAACACATTGTAGTCGAATTACGTATTTTTTAAAATTATTTTTAATAAATGAAGTAACTACTGAGTGTTGTTTTTTATCATTGGTAATTTTCTTTGTTATTGTTGATAATCTGATTTTAAAATGAAACTAAGATCTTCGATGGAAGGAATTAAGACCATAATGTGGATTTGGAGCTATTTATATATTTTACATGATAAATTAAATTAATTTATTACAATTTTTAATAAATTAATGCATTGATGAGTGAAAGTCGTCTTGAATTGGACTAAATTCATCATTTTTCTTGAAATTGTTTTGGATCATTCGAGTGATGCCGGTCAAGTTATCAGCAGGTATTCAGTAGGAGTAGTAATGTTGACCTAAAATTATCAATTCGTTTTATTTCACATTCGTAATATATCATAATTAATTTTAATTCAAATCAAAACGTATTCGTAAAATTGAATTTTTAAATTCCAAAAACAAAAAATTTAAATCAACAAGTCAGATAAGTTTTTGTATTGTATAGAGGCAACACTGATTCGGTTGCATGGTCTTCAGCGTGACGTCACCTACGTCACCCCCCACACACAATTTTCAAGAAAAAACGAGAAATTTTGAAATTTGATTTCATTGCGAATTCGCGATTATCAGTAAGTAATGTTGTACGTTCCGGGTGTTTTTCGATCGTTTAATTAATTATTCGAGATTATTATCGTTATTTGAGTTGAAATTATTACTTATACGACATTACTGCAGTATTGAAAACATTCTGCATATCCTCGTTCATGGTAATTACTATGTTTGATGTGTTTACTTACTGAATGGCCGGATCGGATGATGACCCCATAGATACGTTCTTTTTACAGGCGATAAATAACTATTTCTGAGGTAGAAAGGTGATGGTTTATATCCTCCTCGATTCGGTGGCTCGAATGGTTTCAATTCCGGGTAATCCCACCACCACGGATCTCTGACGAAACGAGAAATCGGTACACGAGTATTTGGTTCAAACATCTCTCTCAAAGGCTTCGGTGGAAGAGGTCTGTTGTAAATTGGCTGACCTAAGGAAGTATTTACACTGTAATATCCTCTTAGTTTATTCGTTACGTCTATCATCGCAGATTGCCATTACCAGCATAATTGTAACCAAGAGCTCTCAACGGGTCGTCGTAGATGGACCTGGGACGAGTTCTTGGAACGTACAGCTCACGTGCCGGCGACATTGACTTATGTAAAGGTGGGTACTTTTTTGGAAATAATTTATCGAGTTCCGATAATCTATTCAAATGATCGTTCCAGTCGTTCAACGCTTTAAATGGAGGATCTGTTTTTACTGGTTCTGTAAACAAAACGTATTCGTTGGCTAACCATCTAACGATTACTTTGAAAATGGTAGAAGTACTAGGTACGATGAGAAAAATAATCAGCCATGCTTTTAATCGGATTTGCCTAATTCGTGGTACGAATTGGCTTAATTATATCGCGGTTGTGTTTACATATTAGTTGGTAAGTGTTTCCAGTGATGCTTCGTGTAGTTGGAGTAACACTACCGAAATGAAAAGTTGTGATTATCAGAATAAAGATTCATCGAGTTTATCAACAATTAGTTTCTGTGAAGCTCAGCTCGATATAACTCGGATTTTGAATATGGTTGTTTTCAGTTTACGTGTTAGTATTTGAATTATTGGATGAGGATTGGTACGCGATGCTAGATAACTTACCGTAGCTATCATGAACTGTGATTGTGTATGGCATTTCCAACCTAAGAAAACGTTCGATATTAGTTTTCTACAATTGATATGTGAGATACTCGTGAATATTAGTATGCATAATTACTCGAATAAGTACGATTAATTAATAATTTCGCGTTTTATCAGTCACTTCGGTGTTTTGTTTGAGTAATGGTAATTCAATCAAGAACTAGAGTGTATTGTACTGGATTATGTAATTGTAATAACGTATTTAGATAATTCATTGTTTATGCGTTCATCTACTCTGAACTCTCGAGTGCGCAGAATTCCGGCGAATTTTAAGTCATCGATACTATACTAGTGCGTATTTTTAAACAAATTCATCCTCGTTACGAGTGATTTTATTATTGGTTTAATGTTTCAAAGACTGATTATATCTTGCATGTTTTGACAGATGTTACTTTACGTAATTCTTTGTTATTCAAAGTTACGATGTTGCTGATTCAACGTTATTGAAGCTAAAATGCTCCTTCAAAAAGAAGTACGTATTTTACAACGTTCACCAATGTCGATCAAGTTGTCTATTTTATGGTATTGGGGGCGATGTTCGTGTTGGGTATTTTAACGTACCACGTTTGTGGAGTTGATCTACGTAGTTATCTTTTGCGTTGTTACAGCAAAACAATATCGTTGCTGCCGATGGTTTGAAAATTATATACAATGATATGTTTTTGAGTAGAAGCAAGATAGCTTATGTACATTATTACCGATTTACCATCATTTCGCTGGTATTACAGGTGAGTCCTAGCAATAAATCGACTGACGATATATGATATAAAACCAAACAACATACACACTTTGTACAGGTATGAATTAAAGTGTTACTCAAGGTAAAATGAAAAATAAAAAGAAACAAAACACATATTAGAATAGAATTTATTTAAAAAAGAAATACATTTGTAAAACTTACAAGAGAAATAATTTTAAATTACATCATAAGTTTACATTTTTTTTATGGTGTCTTAGTTTAGAAAAAAAAAGAAAAATAAGTTCGTCTTTGAATTTTGTGGATTTATATCGCTATAAGGTAAACGACCTATAAATAGCGATCGAATAAATAGAAAAATAATCGAAGGAAATTCTTAGCAATCGCAATCGTTGTAATTCGTCGATTTCGTCTTGAAAGAATTTTTAAAATAATTTACTTATGGTGTTGATTCGTCGATCAATACACGTGGTAATGTCTGGGAACATGATCTCCTATAAAAAAATTGGAAAAAATTTCCCGATAGAAAAAAAATTCAATTGCCAAGTTGACAAAGAAGCTGAAGCGGTAAGGTCGGCGAAGCGAAACAGGTCTAGACTAATTGGCGGATTTATTTATACATAGAAAATAAAAAGGAGAAGAGGAGTAGAGTATCTAGAATATACAATTCAGTGAAGCGGCGTGAAGTTAGAAGCATTCGTATTTTTCGTATTTCTTGAATAAGTCTCCATACTTACCATAACGTGGTGAGCTGTAATTCTGAGGGTAGAGGTTTCTGGGGGAGATTCCGTAAGTTTCGCGTGAAATTGGCAAGTATCTGTATCCGGGTACGTTAATACGTTCGCTGGGGTGGACTGGGTCGTCGTAGATGGATTTTATACTTGGCCACGTTGGGTAATCTACGTTTAAGACTGGTCGGAAGACGCCGCGAGAGGGGTATCTTGAGTAGTGTGTTTGTTCTGGTGCTCTCATGTCGTCTGTGCCTGCGATCGGAGATTTATAATTGGTCAATTCTCCGAATATTTAGTGTTATTTAGAATTATCGGTATTCGATTATTGGGAAAAATTTGTATATTTTTTAATTAATTTTTTTTTTAAATTTCAGATTTATTGGAAAGCCTGTACATCGACAGTATTGGAAATTTGGAACTTTGTGATTGATTGGTTCATTGAATAAACCTTGGTAGGTATTTCAAGATATCGCAAGAAAATTTCCAAACAAAATAGAGAATCAATGATCAAAAGAACTTACCTTTTAAAGCCCTAACGTACGATTGCCAAAATTTCGCCTTCCTCTGTACTGGCTCGTTCCTGCCGATCATGTCCAAGTGTTGTTTCAACATTTTAATCGATTTTCGTTCCTGCACAACAACAGAAAAAATCCCAAATTACAAACCTTAAATTAATAAGTACATTATCGAGTGTATTTTGACAAATTCATCCGCAATATCTTGGAAGTTGGAACTTATATAAATAACGAAGCGCAGTGAAGAAACGAAGCATCTTACGCCTATCTCAATTTAAAAGTAAAAGTTACCTGAGGTATAAAATGGATGAAAAATTTAATCTTAAAAAAGAAAAAAGAAACTAGTAATCACTTCGAGGATATATCCGATATCGAGTCGTATAGGAAATGAGAAAATTGGAGTAAAAAAACAACTAATTCAAGCTCAAGGCATAACAAATACTGAACTTATTGCTTTTACCGATGTACTGGCACTTGGCCGACGAATACGTCAGAGACATGCACGTATTTCGCGACGCTCTGTAAAGATCGTCGTAATCGATTTAATTTTTTTTTTCCGTACAAAACGCGAGCTATTATTTTTCATATACTGCGATGCTCGAGCCAAACATCAAAAAGAATAGGTGAATTTTTTGGCATCCCATCGGTCCGTGTTTTTCGATCGATTTAATTCATTCGCGTAATTTTTCGCTCGACGTTTAATGCTCTCCTGGTTTGCAATTTTGGCTCAAACGTGATCGCAGCAAAGTACATTAACGCAAACATGTATCTTGTCTGGTAGTAATTGCATTTGCAATGGAAAAAATTCCCTTATGAACTTGCGAAGTAATTTATTCAACCCGGAGAACACGTCGCGTCTGGGATCTCGTGTAGTTTGTTTTTCAACTTTCATCAATTAATTTCCGAATTAGAAAAAATTAACCGATGCCAAGATTCTATCATCTTTCTAGCTGCCTTATTTAAATTGTGGATACTTTGAGTACTCTGCAGTTGGTGTTGCATCCTTAGTTTATGTTGATTTATTACCATGTTGTTCGTTATGTCGTCAGATTTATGATGTACACACCTAATTGTAATTAATTCGTTTATGTTGTTAAATAGGTGCAATAAATCTTTCAAAAGAACAAGCCTAACCGGAGCAGTTATCGATGGAGATCGCCATATTCGAGTAAATATTTTCTACTTTATGATCTTGGCAACGTTGAGCTACGGATTTTAATCATTTTTTTTTCAGGGTAAATTTCAAATTTTATATATGGTTGTTCATTATAAGGCAGCATTTTTTCCTGTCATCGTTTTTCGAATGGTGACCAAGCTATGAATTATTCGAATACTCGGAAAATGTACATCATTTATTAATGTAGATCGATGAAAGCTCATCGAGTTCGTGAAACCCGCGCAAATTCAATTCGGAATCGAGAATTGGCAACGTAACTTCCCATTAGAAGTAATTTTTTGGCATGCTTGTTTTTTGCAAAAGTTCATCGAACAATTTATCTAAAAAAGCAACAATTTAGGAATTTCAAATGAGCCAATTCAATGTTCTTTGATCGTACAGTATTTTCAGACTTTTTGCCATGTTGCCATACCTTCTGCGAGATTGCCAGTTTTATTACAATGTTGTTTTTTTCTAATTTTCGAGAGGAGAGGATGAAAATTTACTGTAAAAATTACCTTCTAAAATTTATTTTACGAAATTTGTATTAAAATTGCCTATATTGCTCTCTCTTCGAAGGGCTGAGGAGGTGTAGGTTTCAGAGTTGAATATTTGAGAATTTTAAAAAGCGCTATGGACGTCATTTTCAGGACGTTTTCTCACTTGGAAACTCTGATATGTTCAACTCTGACCCTTTTATCTTGAACACGGGTTTCTTACACCTTCGCAGGAGTATTTTAAAATGTATTTTAGTAAATAAGCATTTTTTCTGCTCTCCATCTGGAAATAGTTATTTTTTATCATTTTCTGGCCATAAATCAGTTAAAATTCATCTTTAAATTCGAGATAAAAAAACGATAGGAATTAAATTCGGGGATTTTTCGCGTCGACAAAACGTTCTGTATTTTGTACGACGGTGGACGTTGATTTATGGTAACGCGAACGCGACACACAAAATAAACATTTCTTTGCCAAGGTACTCGAAAAGTACCATCATTAATTTGGGCACTAAAATAAAAAAAAGAAAGCCGACGACGAAGTAAAAAATTTAATTACTTTTATTGGTATCGTTCGAACGTAAAATGGCGAAAGAGCGTCGAAGCTAGGGCCATATGTACTTCTCTAAGATACGATCTGTGTACGATAAGAGGACGCAAAACGTACAAACAAAAATGCCAGTTAAATATAGAACTTGGTAAATTGTGCCGCTGTGCCAATTTGTTATGCGAAATAGTTTTCTTTCGTCCTACACTTGAAATGGTTCCATAATATATCCCAGTCTATTTCTAACCGTTTTCTCGCCATACTACTGTGAGAAATTATGTTGCATTATGAGCCACTGCGTCGTCGTCGCGCCGGTATATTTCGTTACATCGCTCGTTATATGGAATTTCGAATAGCGCCGCAGTCGAGAAAAATCGCAGAATTTTTTCCAATCTCGAAACCTCCCCTCGACGCTGGCTCCTACGACGTATACAATAGATCCATAATTCATGAAACCAAACCCTTTGCCAAATTCACTCAACTGCGTTCTGGCTTCCTTCCCGATCATCTCTCGGATTAAGGTTATGATCGCGAAGGTGTTTTTCTGAATGGCTAATATCGGTTTTTTATCATTCCGTAAACGTATATAAAATATTTATACGATGTTGGTGAACTTTTTAACGTCATCGAGATAGTTCTCTGGCCTTCGTCTACGTATCGTAAGAATGTTTGCTTTCACGTAATAATGGCTGCTGTAGATGCAGCGTAAGAAATGCAAATATTTTATCATTTTATTAGGTATCCAAGTCGCGAACTTTCTTATATACCTTTTTATCGCAAATTTCCACCCTATTTGTTTGCATGCTTGTGTTTCGTACGAGTAATTGAAAAGCGTGAAATGGTATTGTTGAAAAACACGCATTTCGCACCAACAACAGCTCAGTTACAGGGAGAGGACAGCGATGTTGGCAATGTTAATCTGTAGTCGTATGTGTACTTTTATTAGGGTGACCGATGATACCCTAAGCGAGGGATCTTCTTTGACATATTTTCCTGTATCCGTATGCTTTTTCGTGTCCTATTGTCGATTAACTTTGGTATTACATTTCGCATAAGAGTCACTTGTAATTCGAATTGAGATTATGGGGTATTCGATTTTGAGATTCTTTTTCTATCGATATGATTTGCCAAGAGGAAGAGAGGAATTTTGGAATTATGCCGTGGAATTTTAATTTATTAGTAATGATTTTTATACACTATGTTGAATAGTTTCTGGCTGTGTGGGTGTATTTGGAAAAAAATTTCGTTCTGGGATACGATGAATTTACGACGTTGAAAAATTATCGAGTTTTGACCTTGAAATGAATTTTTCGTGTTGATGAATTTTTTCATTTTTTTTTTTTCGTTATTTTAGGACTGTTTAACGTTGATGTACTTTAATGGAGGCTCTTATTTCAACTAAAAATATTTTTCGAGCTCAAAACGAATAGGATGTGTACATACTTATGTGAATCGATCGTATAGCGAGTGAAAAAAATGGTATTTTTTAAAACTATTTTTGAAATAAGCACCTATTGATAAAATTGTGGCCTTCTATCGGAAAAGGTCCTACTCTGAAAAAAAACGAGAAAAAAGTACCACTTACGATTGGGTGGCCGAATATGTCCAAATGGGACAAAGTCCTATAGAAAATCACAACTATTGATGAAAAAATTCCAGAAAAAAGACGAAGTAGTTTGAAAATCATGAATCGTATTTGAAATGATTTCATTTTCATCAACTTTTGTAATTTTGTGATATATTAAAAATCGTGAGAAGATCATACATCCTCATTTTGAAATGAACCACTCGTACGTATGTGCCCCCCCCCCCCCAACCGTGACACAATTATATGTTTCGTTTGGAAAATTTTATTCGGATTGAAAAATTTGCCAAGAAATGAACTTTTTTTTCAATGAAGTTCACGTTCGGATTAAAAAAATGAAGGAAAAATTAAATTTAAAGTCAGAAAAAATTTCTTTCCAAACAAACTTCATTTTATATTACGTTTAATGCTTATTTCTTACAACTTACAAAGCAATATGTTACCAAATTTTCAAAAATTAGAAAATTATGTCGAATGAAATTGAAGGGTTCGAGTATTTCAAGCCCGCTCTGATTCGTGTAAGGTTGTATCCTACCTGGAAAAATTTGTGAATTTTCCCCTTTATCAAAATATTTCAAAATCTAACACATTTATTTTATTTTATTTTTCTAAATGTTCAAAAATTCTGTTTTTTTTTTGCTTTTTGATTAAGATCAAAAAAAAAATGTCCTCTTTTTACTCTCAATCAATAATTCTGTATGCAGTTTTCATGCATTTTGGTAGATTCTTTCGTAAGTACGAGTGATTCATTTTAAAGTGATTCGATGTTTTTGGGCAATTTGGGAACGATAATTTGTTTTTAATTTATTGGAACAGGAAAATGGCAGGTATTCTGAAGGTCAAAGGAAGAAAGATAGTAAAATAAGTATTATAGAAGTTTTTTTTATAAGTTCATCGAATTGATTGGTCCATGGTGCTGTCATCAGATATGGATTGATGTCTTCTCTAAGAAAGAAGTAGAGGAAGTGAGGGATGAGGGAGCTGTGATGATGGGAATATTAAAGTTATCGTTACCTAATTTTTGTTGTCTATTTTGTAATTTTCTTTGAAGCAGTATTTTAACTCAGTGTGCCTGTCTAAAGTTCAAGGATCAAAATAATTTTAGTCTCCTCTACCTTCTCAATTTCTTCCTCTCTCCCTCCCTTCTGTCCTACCAATAGCAATAGGATTTGTTTTAAAAAGTTAATCCACGATTTTTGTTTTGTTTTTCTCGAATTGGTCGTTTTTTTGTATCATGGTTGCCAGGGTTTGTCTACCCCTCCCCCTCTGTCCTTCCTGCAACCACCAATCTATTTTTATGAGAATTTGAAAGTATTTCTTTGGTATTTTGCTTGATATAAAATAATAAAGAGTCCAAGGTTGAATAGCGGCTCAGCCCTTCTCTCTTCCCTAAATTAATATTCAATTTTTTTTAAATTTGTCTTTCGTGTTTTTTTTTTTTTTTTTTTGAAAATGTTTATCACAAATTTTTACGTTCGCATTCTCTTGAGTATTTCTAATTGCTCATTTTTTCCCCATCGATGGTATTAAATGGGAGAATGAAATGAAGTTGAAATAGTCTGAAGAGTCGAGTGATTTTGCGAGTTAAAGGAACGAATTAGAAAATTTTTAAAACCGATAATTTAGATTTGACTTTTGTTCTGTATTTTCGTGATTGATTCCAAAATTGAGTAGATAATCTGTCTCGAATTATCCATTTGAACTCCCTTACTTCCCTCATTCTTCTTTTTCGTATTAAATTCATCGAAGGAATTAGTTGAAAAGGAAAAAATAAAATTTTATGCTGTATTTTTAGCATCCTAATGTTTCAAAAAAGCTACCTACAACCTGTAAATTTGTTGTTCTAATGTGGAGTAATAACAAGAGTGGGATGAGGGAGGAAGAAAGGGGAGGTTCGTTTCAAATTATTTTCAAATTAACTAGTCCGATTACACATTTTCACGTTGATGAACACAATCTAGCCAGAAAATTGATTTTTTTTGCGTAGGATATGCTTTGAAATTCTTTGAAGATGACATCTAGACATTTTGTCAGACTTTGTTGGGCTTGAAAAAATTTTCAGATTTCTATTGACTTTTTGAGCTTGAAAAATTTCAGAGATGCTGAATTTTAGACATTTTGTGAGACAAACAATTGAGACTTTTTGAACTGAGAACATTTCAGAAATCAGGGTAACTTTCCGATGTTTTGTCAGGCAATCATCTTGGATTCGGAAAATTGCAGGTATTACGCTGACTTTCAGACATTTTGTCAGACTTTTTTGGACTTTGAAAATTTCAACTTTATGGACTTAAAAAATTTCAAGATAATTCAAATCAGGCATTTTGTCAGATTTTTTTAAATTTGGAAACATTTTCAGATTTCCACTGACTTTTTGTACTTGGAATTGGAGTTCGAAAATTTTTCAAAAAATTCCATTACGACGTTTTTTTAGATATTTTGTCCAACTTTTTTGGACTTGGAAAATTTTTCAGAATTCAAATGACTTTCCGACTTGGAAAATTTGAAGAAACTTTCAAATATCACGACTTCATGGACTTGAAAAATTCAATGAGCAAAAGCATATTCTATGTTTTATGGTTTCATGGGTAGTGTGGAAATAGCGGGGACTTTTTTAATTTGAGTAATTTTGATCGTTTTTTCTTTAGAAAAAATTTATAATTCTCGTTTATAGAAGGATGGAATCTATTTCGATTTTTTATTATTTTTTCATCTCATTAAGAAGGTATCCACGATAGGTGTGTGATCCTATTTTTATCTTTATGTTTTGAAATAATTCATATGGAAGCGGAATGCACGGTTGTAAAATACAGTCAATAGCTCCTAATATCGGTGTGAAAAAAATTGGCAACGATGCTTTGTATTTTTAAAATGACGTAGAGTCGAGTTTCAAAATTATGTAATCAAGCGGAGAGCAAATGTCTAGGACAGGTCGATCGTCGTTACGAATGTTTTATGAATGAGATAATCTTTGTTGAAATTTATGTAGCCAAAAAAATTGAACAAATTTTCCAGAGAAATTAACAGTCGGTTATTTTAAATTAAAGATTGGCTTAAAAACAGCACTTTTATAATTTTTTTAAAAAACTGATTAATTTTTTGCTTTTTTTTTGCCAAATTTTGAAATTTTTCTCGAGAAAACTCGAATTCAGATAAAAAATTTCCACGAAAATATCTACGAATTTTGATAACTTTGCCAAATTTTCCCAGTTACTCGAAAACTATTCACAATAAATCCCCAAGCTTTGAAAAAAAATCACCTCCCAAGTGCTCACTTTACCACATACGAATAGTCCATACGAATTTCACACTTAAATCAACTACTTAGGAAAAAAAATCACCACCGAGGGTTCATCGCAGCCATCTCACTACCGAAAGAAAAGGAAAATAATTCGCCAAAAAATTAGTCACTGATTAAGCCTGTAATGTATACGAGAAACATAAGTCAATTGGGAAAAGCGATGGGTTTCGCGGACGATTATACTCGTACAATACACACTGTATACATTGTAATGTTAATATGGTACTCATTGTATCGGTATAGTATGTGGTTTTCCATCATTTCTACAGGGAATTGAAACACATTCGCTTTGCATTTATATTAAAGCAGGCTCATTTCCCTTTTTGTTTAGTTCCGCATTTATTTCACGCTTATTACGTGATAAAGTATAAACTCGCGAACATCATAGTCCTTTTTACGTTCGTCATAATCGAATCGGATTAAACGCGAAAGTTCATTTTAAACGTAAAACGATACGATAAAAAAAAGCTCTTTAGAAGCACCACTCGAAAGATTTCCAAAGAAAATTATAAAAAATTACAAACTTACTGTGCAGCTTTACAGAAACAGAAAAGTGATTTTAAAAAAAAAAAGAAAAACTATACTAATACGAAAAAGATGCTTGGAAAATACACGAAATAGCGAATTCAGCAAACCAATTACTTTAAATTTAACTTAGAAATAATGCAAATATTAAATTCTACTTCACCTGTATTCGAAAAAATAAACTCGTTCTTTTCGCAGCTATCGCAACTCAGCACTGTAACCCAAAATAGCGGCCAGACACTTCTCGCCACTTGAAATAGATGATTTTTCGTTACGTCATCATACTGACCTCATACATTCTTAATAAAGGGCCTACTCCGGGTGTTTTCACTCGGTGATTTTTTTTTACCAACGTAAATTTCGCGTTAGGAAAATGGTGTACTTTTACAAATACGTCTCGTGGTGATTTTCCAAGACGTCATTTAACCATAAATGGTCAACAGTTGAGCTGATTCGTGAAAATGTATTTTTATAATGAAATTGTATCATTATGGGGGTATTTTTTAACGCGCATTTATTTCCCAAATTAGATTTATATTTTATATACTATTTGTTTGCCCGTTGTCTCCCTTAAAAGTGTTTATATTGCGACATAGATCGTTAGTTTTTTTACATAATTTTCTATAAATTCTCCGCATGATTCATTCGTACCATGATCGCAATTTTGATAGGTTTGTGACCTAGGTTAACTCTTGCGAACGATTGTACACGATCGAGTTTTTTGTTTGTGTAATCGTGATACGTCGAGGAGGTTTGCAGGGTTATTTGAAGCTTGAACCCGACTCTACGGGATAACCTTGGGTGAATTTTTGAAAAAAATTTCTCATTGCCAGGGGCTTCTCTTCACCATGACGACTTTACCGTAACAATTTTGACGAGTCAAGGTTTACCTACAATGTACGAGTAGCTTGTTTCGAAGAGCCTATGCAGATTTCGGGAGAAAATTTCATCGTTGATGAAAGTTTATTAAAAATGGTCGTAGTAAATTAGCGTATCATCGGATCGTTAAATGAACTGCGAGCAGGATTAACGTCCTCCGAATTAACTTTTTGGATGTAATTAAACATGAAAAAAAATGGCCGAACAAAAGGCGAATTTTGTAAAACACGAATTATGTTGGACGCAATACAATAGAATAGAATGAAATAAGGTGGCTGAGGGATAGCCATTGTCCATACCAAGTCTGGCGTTGATTTAAAATTAAATTCATTATTTAATCGGCTCGAGAGAAGGGGTAGTACACTTTAATAAAGATGTAGGACTAGGTACGAAGTACATTAAGGTTGTGATCTGCCTAAAGGGTAATTTTTCCTACAGCTTTTCATATGTCTAAATCTACGTAGCTAACAATAAGCCTGTTTTTACCCTGTTTTGTATGAAAATGAATCTTCACGTGATTAATACTCGTAATACGTCTGCATGCAGTTATGCTAATGTTAATATATGCGAGAAAGCGAAATGAGGAAAATGGGTAGTTTCAGAGCTTAATATCAGAAAATCTTCGTCCTCGTACGTCATAGTTTTTTGGTGGTGAGCTTTAAAGAACCTGCATCAATTTCAAAATAGGGTATTGTTAAAAATATTATATACTTAACTGATTCAAAAAAGCATCCAAGTTATTGCTGTTTCAAGTAGAAAGAAAAGTCACCAAGTGTTTAAAAAGATCGTTAGAATCGCGTGAAAATAATTCAAAACCATGTACCTATTTGGTGAAGTATTAAAAAAAAAAAAAATTATTCAGCTTGAAAGTTGTTAAAATGTCACCGAACTTGTTTAAAATATCGTAAAAAAAGTTGTGATTGGTACTATACGTACGAGAGTTGTTCAAAATTGTGTAAAAATTGATAAAATTGTTCAAAAATTGCAAAAATGGTTCAAAATGATGTAAAAATTGGTTGAAGTCTTACTAAAGTTGCATAAAAATTGTAAAAATTGTTCAAATTATCGAAAAAGATGATAAAATTTGAACAAAATTTCATGAAAATCATCAAATTTTCTTCAAAGTGAAATAGAAATCAACTAAAATATTAATTTTGCCATGCAATATTTCTTATAATAAGTATATTAATATTTTTTACATTATTTTCAACGTTTTCCACAAATATTCAATAATTTTTCTTGCTTTTTAAATGATTTTCGTGAAGTTTTGAGTAACTTTTGTGATAATTTTATTTTTATTTCAACGTTATTTTTTCATATTTTTTCTTGGAAATTCAACATATTTTTTGGTTTGTAAAATGTTTTGTGGTATTTTAAACAAGTTTATTGACATTTCATCGACTTTTTTGACTTTTTAAAAGGCCATTTTCACAAAAATTTTACAACTGATGTTGGTTTTTAATAATTTTTATTGTTTTTGGAGTAATTTTTGAGTTATTTTCATCGATTTTGGTCGATTTTAATAAGTTATTTTTTAAGACATATTTTAATCATGTTTTATCGGTTTTTGCCTTGTTTTTAACAATATTCTATAAAATTTATCAATCTTCTTAAATTTTTAATAATTTTTTTTAATACGAGTAGTTTGAATGTCTGAGTTTGATCAATTTTTATGTTATTTTCGGTTTTTCTGTGTTTTTTTTTTTTTAAATTGAGAATATCTCGTATTTTTACAGAATTTTATTTCCATAAAGCCCACGAAAGGAGCCAGATAAGTAGTTTTTTTTTTTCAAAAAACATTTTTGATCATATTTCATGCAATACTTACTTGATTTTTTTTAGAGCCATTTTTTATCATGTTTTTAATGATTTTCATTAAAAAAATTTACAATGTTTGTCATAAATTCGTCATTTTTTGACCGCTGTTGCGATATTTTTCCGTTTTAGCATAGGATATGCTTTTGCTATGGGGAGTGATCTCGCGGAAAATTCCGTGACGAAATTGTGTAACGAAATTGTGTAACGCTGACTTTTAGGCATAATGTCAGACTTTTTTGGACTTGAGAAAATTTTTAAATTTCCAGTGACTTTTTGAAATTGAAAATTTTTTACAGATGATGCTGACTTTTAGACATTTTGTCAGACTTTACTTTTGGACATTA
>FIZU01023534.1:0-11213 GCA_900064475.1 Pseudococcus longispinus | reverse complement strand
GGTCGAAATTGTCATTTCAAAGTAAAAATTACCATTTTTGGTTAAAATCGTTGTTTTTAGTCAATTATAATTTCTTTTGTCCAACTTGTAAATATTTTAGTCAAAATTGTCATTTCAAGGTAAAAATCATATTTTTGGTCATTTCAGGCTTTTTTAAAATATCACGGTTGCATATTCAAAATTTTTATACCTAAGTTTCAAAATGTCTGAAAGTTACTTTAGGATTTTTTTTAAATGTCGTTAACATAAAGTCTGACAAAATGTTTAAAAGTCACGGAAATTGTCAGCGTTACGGACAGACAGATAGACAGACAGACAGACAGACAGACAGCCAGCCAGCCAGCCAGACAGACAGATAGACCGACGGACGGACGGACACGTCGTGAATTTCATATATATGGATTTATCAGACACTATGTCACTTCACTCGGTTCTCATGTGAAATTGGTACCTACGTATTTCTCTTTTTTACAATCAATTTTCGGTGATAACTTTTATACTTGAACTTTAATTTTTACATGAATATCGAACAATTTTTTTTGCAGTTTAGATATAATATTTTTTCGAAAATTCACTTTACCTTTTACTTTTCAATTCTTTTCATGAGAACATAATAATTTTTTGGAATTGCTATGCCCGACTTTTCACAGTACCTACCTGTTGTTAATAAACTAGTTAATTCAGATGTTTTATGTAATTTCCAATTATTTTCGAAGAGAAATGACCCAAAAACAGCACTTTTTTTGAAAATCACATCTGACGACCTCTAAACTTGAAATATGGATAGATTTGAGGTCGCTGATTACGAATATGCACTCGGATTTGGGCACTATTTCGTGAGATATTTTGGACATTTTATTTTCATAATTTGATGTTTAAGTAAGTAATTAAATTTCCTATTCACAAATTCCATTGCGAGTAGGAATACAATAAATTGACAAATTTTCGAATGTTTTATATTGTCTTCTACTAATTTAAAGTTGCTGATCACGAATTTTGCATTCTTTTTGCAGAATGGACTCTCCTCCTGGAAATTACATCATTTTTTAAGGTGAAATCTGTCGATATTTGGAGGATAAACATCTATAGTCAAAATGAAATTGAGATTGGGAATCGGTGACTTCGAATTAGAAAAATCACCCCTATCATGACTTTTTTGGAAAATCTCAAAAAACAAGACCAAATTCAGAATGTTATTTTTTTGCCATGGTAATTTTTTACAGGGATTTTCAACACTTTTAACAACATTTTGAACATTTTTGACGACTTTTCCATAATTTTTACAACATTTTTTTGATATTTCTCCCTTCACAGATTGATTTGAGAATCATTTCTCCATTCTTTTGTTGACATTTTTATGTAAAATAGAATTTACTAATTTTTTTTTATCATAAAAAATTCAAACCAGAGATAGAAAAAGACAAAAAAAAATATACATTTTCAAAAATATTAACAAACGAGAAAAGTAATTTTTAAATTTTATTTTGATCAATTTTTCAAAAAAAAATCGAAAGATTAAATTTTAAGGGGGAGGGGGGTGCATAGGGTGGCTCTTATTTTCAATTTTCAACTTTTGAATTTGTTTTCTCCCTCAAATTGTTCCTTCTAATGAGAAAATATTTCCCTATTTTTTATTTTTTACCTAAGAGAATTTTAAGTGGTGCCTTCAAAGTCCCCTTTAAAAAAAAAATTAAAATTAGATGGAATTAAAAAAATGTTAATTGTTTTCATTTCAGGCCTCCCAGTATTCCCTCTGATCAAAAACACCCACTAAAATTTTAAATTTCTCCCTCCAGTATGATGAAAGTGGGAGTTTGAGGGGGTTATTTTCTTATTGGATTTGATGACAGTAATTTGAGAGTCATTTCTAATAAAAAGAGGTATTATGAGAAAATTGAACAAAAAAATTAAAAATTAAAAAAATCACATTTTTTCATTTTTTTTTTCAAATTTTGGGAATGTTTTGGCACCACTTATTTTGCATATAGGGGGCTGGAATTTCCCAAGATTTATTTTTTCAAAAGAAAGAATAACTTTAGATGGAGGGAGCAAAACAAATCAGGAAAAAAGACTCCACCAAGTGAAAATAAGAACCACCCTAGGGGGAATTGTGATTAGGTTGATGGAAGACATTTTTATCATATTATTTCAACATCTAGACACAACTAAGCTACCCCTAAAAATTCGACTTAAAAAATACGTATATTTTTATACGATAAAAAACAAAAACCACCATCAAGTATCACTTTTATTTACAATGCAGCGTTAATATTGGTAACCCAAATTAAAAAGCTGATAAATACGTTGATAATAATGTACCTTACATCATACAAAATTGTCATACTCCAGCTACGCAAAATTTATGCATCTTAATTTTTTAAGCGTAACATCATCTTCGCCGTTTACTACGCCTTGAAAAAGACCCACTTATCTTTTCCAATACACTACAAAAAATCTTCGCGTATCGTACATAAAACAGCGACGACGAAATAGTACGTAAAAATTCTACAACTACGAAACTGCGGCTGCAGGCAGTTTGCTAATTCGTCAACATAGTCGGAATAAACTACTTTAAAGGGAGGGCGACTGGACCGGATCGATGTTTCAAAATACACGTCTTCGTCGCAACGACCACAAATTCATTTTTTTTATCTCCTTTTACACTTTACACAAAACATTCTACTCGTACGTATAAATTATCTTAAAACAAAAAAAAAACGAAAAAAAAAAAAAATCAAAATATTTCATAATAATAACTCAGCAGCGTAAAAGCCTCTTCGTATAGGCAACGCGACTAACCAATGTAATAAGCAACTCGACAAAATTATGTGACGACTCCTACCGTTTCATTGTTTTCTTCCAATAGTTTTTTTCCTTTTTTTATATATGACTATTTTATCAACGCTATCGACGGAATTATCATCTATATACGATAAAATAATACAGTAAACTATACAATAGTACAAATACAAGCTATACAACGAATAAAAAATTTTTTTGATTACAGTGTCCTTAATACTATAAAATACATATCACAATTGTATTTGTATATATCGTTTGTTCGTTGCAAAAGTCGTACGGAAAATTATTTTCACTTCGACTACATCTGTCGTCTCTGTTATTTCATTTTTTTTTTTCAATTTTTGCACATAAACGAAGAATATTTACGTTAAAATATAATAAATATAACACATTTGTAAAAAAAAAATTCGATACCGTAAATAAATATTTTTTTTAATTTATAAAACGAAAGAAAAAACCTATCCTGATTGAGATATGAGAAAAATCTCATAGGAATGTGTTTTTTTCGGTTAGAATATTTTTTCAAACGGAGGAAACAGAGAGATAGAGAGTTAAAAATTAAACGTACACGTATATACAAGAAAAAAAAAGGTGCATAAGAACGACTGCGTTAAAATAAAAATTCAATATTGGGTCGAGTATAACTAACGATCGATTTCTGGTAACTAACTACAAGTTATTCCCAATTTTTTTTACACCCTTTCGCAATTTTTTCCCCATCTCGCCACATCTTTTTTTAACCACTAACAACATCATTATAGTGTACCAGGGGCAACGAACTAAGAAAAAAAGAAAAAAAATCTGTACACGAACTTACATAAGAAGAGCAGACGAAGAAGGAAAAAAAATTCGTACAAAATAAACAAGGAAAAAAACACGAGGAAAAAAAATTAGAAAAAAAACGAACAAACAAAAGGGAAAAAAAAAAGGAAAGAACATAATAAGTCAAAATTTGATACACACATACACGTACAGAGAGATAGAGAGGGACAGAAAAGAGAGACAGAGAGACAGGGAAATAATAATAAAAAAATAAATAAAAAGAGAACAAGTTCGAGAAAAATGACTGGTTTTTTAACTTGAAATTCTGTTTCTCTTCTTATTTTCTGCGTAATACGAAGACATCGAAGAGCACATTGAAATCAACCTGGTTATTTTGTCTTTCTGGTGTCGCCGCTGGTTACCTTGTCCGCGTTACCGCCCTCGACTGGTTTCGTGCTCATGAAACCGTTATTGATGCCGTTCGAGTAGTACACGTTTCCACATGCCGATTCGGTGGCCGTTTTCGTGTATCCGGTCGTTCCGTTCGATACTGGTTTGGCGTAGCCGTTTTGAGATGTTGTGGTTTTATCGTCTACCGATGGTGCAGATGACGACTGTGGACAGAGAAATAAAGGTCAATGGTTAATTGTGTCTAAAATAGATATCAACTTGATCTTCATGAAAATGAAACAAAAATGAGACAAGTAGAGGAACCGGTTTGTTACATGATGAGAATTTCTTCAATGCGCTTTATCGCTTGAATATCAAGGTTTTGACTTTGAACTAAGAAAAGTACTCAATATTTTATCTCAAGAAAGACTGCATGGAAAAAAGACCTTGAGAGTCGAGCTGCCTGGAGAAACCTTTTCCCTACTTTACTATTCTCAATATCCCTACCATAATTTCTGCAGAAGGGAGCGTAGGGACGAACTGAAGTTGGCGATTGAAAGGGCCAAAAATTGAAAATTTTTTACAGAGATGAAATGTTTTCACATTTTTTGACTCAAAATAAAATTTTTCCAAAATAGTTCATAAATTGCTCAAATTTTATTAAAATTTCACATGAAAAATAGAATCAAATCAAAATTATCTACTTTCATTTTCCTGCCTGAGATTTGCTACAAATTGAAAAAAATTGCACTTGACTACTCACCCTTGAAAAAAAGAGGTTTAGGGCAAAAATTTAAGTGTCATCCCCTCACCCCCTCCAATTTTTTATAATGCAATTTTTGAAAAAATAAGCTGAAATTTAGATATTTCAAGACTTCAAAATGACCCAAAATTAAAAATTTTCAACATTTTTTGAAATAAAAAACAAAACGAGGAGATTAAAAGAGAATTTTTGATTTACAGTGAAAATTCGCCCAGGAAATCAGCTTTCAAAGTTTCTCAGACTTTCAACAACAATTTTTGGGAAATTTGAAGGAGTGGGTAAATTTTTTTCAAATTTTACTTCGTACATTATTTAGTGAATATTTTTGAGCAAAAATTTTCATTCCATGCATTTTTCGAACAGGAATGTTGAGTTTCAAACTTTTTTGGAATTAGAAAATTTTTAAAAACTTGAATTAATTTTTGGATTTGGAAAATTCCAACTTTATGGACTTGAAAAATTTCAAGAAAGTTCAAATTAGACAATTTTTCAGCCAGTTTTCCACCTAAGGCTGGCAGAAAGATATTTAGTCTGACTTTTTTAAGTTCGGAAAATTTTTATGATTTTTAAAATTTTTCAAAAAAATTCAATTACGAAATTCACATACGAAAATCCTTCACAATGACTTTAAGATATTTTTTCTGATTTTTCTGAACTTGGAAAATTTTTCAAAATGAAAACTTTTTATTTTATAAAAGTACAAAAATTTTCAATTTTGGGTCATTCGAGGCTCTGAAATATCTGAATTACAAACTCAAAATTTCAACTTGAAGAAAAAATGACATTAATAAAAAAAATTGGGAAGGCGAAAAAATTGAATTTTTCGCTCTACATCTCTTTTTGCTGTAAGGGTAAATAGTCAAGTGCAATTTATTTCAATTCATTTCCTGTGTGAAATTTCAATTTATTCTGGTGAAAACAAATTCGTACAATCAGTCCACACGATGCAACTAAAATTTTTTTCAATTTCATTCATCAGATCTCTCCTGGGGATAAAAGGGTTACACTAAAAATTATTCGAGTTGAGGGCGAGTTTCCTCTATGCCTCCAGCTCATGAAAACCTGCTCCTAAAACTACGATTTCGACATGGATCAATTTTCGAGCCAAAGGTCTATTTAAAATTTCATTTAAAAAGTACCAACATTTTTAGTAAAAAAAAAAATGTAATTATATAAATTAATTTCACTTTTAATTCTCATTGTCTTTCAAAAATTTCATATTCTGATAAAAATTTGAAAATTATTATGCCCCAGAAGAGGAGGAGTGGATATTGAACATTTCAACCAAATAGCACGTACAATTCTATAATTTTTTCAATCCAAACATGAAAAAAGTCATAAATTCACCAATCAAAAATAAGGCGGGTACCTTTCTTTTTATTATTCCTAAAGATCTGACATTTCAGTAAAAAATCATTCAAAAATGATTGAAATTGTCATAAAAATTTATAAAAATATCGTAGAAGTGGTAAAAAAAGTCAAATTAATGACAAAACTCATAAATAACATTGAAATTTTCATAAAAATCATTTTAAAATTTTTTAAAAATGAACCAAAAATTTAAAAAATCGTCAAAAATTTTGTTGGAATTGACAAAATTTTCATAAATATCATGAAACCTTGTTAAAAAAATATGAAAAAAATTATTAAAAAATATTAAAATCTCTTAAAAATTGTGAAAAAATTAACAAAAATGTTCAACGTATTTGAAATGATATAAAAACGTTGCAAAATTCACAACTTTTCATAAACATCATTAAAAATAACATAAAAATAGCAAAAAATCACGAAAATTTTGCCACAATTTTATCACTTTTCAAGAGATTTTAGGATTTATCGACTATTATTACAATATTTTTTTTACTGATTTTAATGAAATTTTATTAGAGATTTTCGACATGTTTTATTATTTTTTTGGCCATTTCAATGGTTTTCATGATTTTTTGATAATGACGATTTTTATGAAAATTTTTACGAAATTTTCGACAAGATACTTTTACTGATTTTCATGACAATTTCAACAATTTTCACAACATTTTCAATGATTTTCATAACTTTTTAATACCTATTTCTTTTTTCACGTTTTAAAAAAAAATTCTAAAAAATTTAAGAATTTTTATGAAATTTTTGACAAGATATTTTCACAACATCTTCAATGATTTTCATGACTTTTTAATACTTCTTTTTTCAGGTTTTAAAAAAAAATTTCTAAAAAATTTGACAATTTTTACGAATTTTTCGACAAGATATTTTTACAGATTTTCATGACAATTTCAACAATTTTCACGAAATTTTCTATAAAGTTTCCACTATTTTTGTATAATTTTTACTGCTATAATGTGAAAATTTTGGCCATTTTAATAACATTTTCAAATGGTTTTTTCGGCAATTTTTACGAATTTTTCGAAAAGATATTTTTACTGATTTTCATGACAATTTCAACAATTTTCACAAAATTTTCTACGATTTCGATGGTGTTTCGACTATTTTTGCATCATTTTTGCTGCTATTTGTGAAAATTTTGACAATTTTAGCAACATTTTCAATGATTTTCATGATTTTTTGATAATAATGATATTTTTGGAAAATTTTTACGAGATTTTCCACAAGTTATTTTTTACCGATTTTCATGACAATTTCAACAATTTTCACAACATTTTCAATGATTTTCATGACTTTTTGATACTTTTTTTTCATGTTTTAAAAAATTTTTGTAAAAAATTCAACAATTCTCACGAAATTTCAACAGTTTTATGATTTTTGATAATTTTATGACCAATTTAATCACATTTTAAAAAATTGCATAATAAATGTGTTGAAATGCCAAAAAAAGTTGAAAAATTATGAAAATTTTTGTTCATTTATTACTTTTTGAGAGAATTTGTTGGCAAATTGTATGATCAATTAATTTAGAGTTCGTAAAGAAATTTAAAACCGACAATTCGTGTTTTTATCTGGCTAATCTGTCTATGAATTCGTTCTTTGAGACCCCTCTCCCCTCCCTCCCTCTCAAACAAATCAAGTAATTTCAAACATGATATAACAAAAAATGAAGTATAGATACATTTTTTTATACTTTTTTTCTTAATTAAGAATTTTAAATCTTTTTTTTTTCAGCAACCTTTCTCCTCTACTTAAAAATTTTGTTTCAAATTTATTTTGCAATTTTTGTCAAAATTTCGTGCTTTTAGAATTTTTTTCCACCAAAATTCGTATTTTTGTGATTTTTTGTAGATAAATCTAGTCTAGAGTTTTTCAACAGAAGAATTGTTTCCAAATTCAACTGCTGAAAGCATATTAAGGCAAAGTTGTTTAATTAAACTTTGAACCAAATTTTAAAAAAAACAAATCAGAAATTACTTTTAAAAATAATTTGGTCCAATTTCTTCGAAAAAAATTATTGGTAGACCTGATTTCCTTCGATTAAATTTTTTTCCTTGTAAAAAATTGATCATTCGCTGAGAAAAAATAAAATGAGAAGAATGACACATTTTCCTAGCTTAAATTCACAATCATTCGAAATTTTCCTTGGTATCGAAATCAAACCAAAGTCACCAGATTCCTCTAAAAATCTCATTTTTCAATCCTCGTATCGCATAAACCACATCTCATCATCAAATTACCGTATTAGCAGCGACCGACGATTTAGATTTGGATTTAGGTTGAACGTATTTTTCTTTGTAGAATCCGGAGAACAATACCAAGAAGAGGACGCCGTGAAGTCCAATCCAGATAGTGAAGCTTTTCGGGTAATTACATTCGACAAAGAGTAATTGGAACTGGTGAATGAAAATGCAAATGAATTGAACCTGTGAAAAAAAAAAGATAACGTAAAAAACAATCTTTTCATCTCTTACCATATCCATTTAAAACCCCATACGTACCATTTGGAAAGCGGTAAGGTATTTTTTCCACCAGATATATTTCTGATATTTGGGTCCCATGGCGGATACCATATAATAAAAGTACATCACAATATGTACGAAAGTATTCAACAAGGCGAAAAATGTACTATGACCACCTGCAAAAAAAAAACACAAAGGCCCCCAAAAAAAAGGGCAACGTTCTCGTTAAATAAATCCAACATCGTTAGCGTTAAAAATCTACAAAAACAATATCTCTTTCTTTTCGCATTACCTGGGGCGAATTTCATTCCCATCCAAACGCTCATTGGCATAATACCGTGATGAATGACGTGCAAAGTCGACACTTGAGAGAATTTCTTCCTTAAGATGAAGAAGAGCTGAAAAAAAATGACACAAATCGACGTTAATTTCGAGCAAATATATGCACACTTTTCATAGCCAACACCGAATAAATCCTACGTCCTGGAAATTTATCTAGATAATCGAAAATATCAATTCAAATTTCCTAACTTCTCGTCCCTTTTTCGAAATTTATATACCTACGTAACCCCGAAGGGTAAAAAAAATTACATTTTTACATACGACCGCGGAACCAGGCTGAGAAAAAATAATAAAAAACGCCCCGGCGATAATATCGTTCTACAATAAAACCCAATACCCTGAACTAAATTTACAAAAGTTACCATTAAAAAGGGCCGCTCTAGCGAAAAAGTAATAAGAGAGAAACATCATTCGAAAAACGTGGTATTTGCAAAAACGAAAAAAGACTCGAAAAAAATCGCTCGAATAGAAAGAGAAAGAAATGCCGTTACATAAATCATCCCCTACAACAATACAGCTTTAGTGAGACTTTCAATTACATATTACCCCTTGCCTCCCTCGTACGTAGCCAAGGTTCGCAATCCATAAGCCAAAAAAAAGGCTATGTTCTTAGTTACACCGCCTCGCCTGCCTTTAGCAAAACATCCATTCCAATCAAACCCTTTTCGCTGGTAATTCTGTTTATACAGTTAAAATACCCCGCCAGTGTTGCCTTCGGTGGGAATTTTCTTTCTCGTGTAGGTTTTAGTCGAATATATTTCCTTTTTTTGTAATCCTTTGATCGGAGGTGAATTAAAATATGGGGGTTTGTCAAATCGGAAAAATTGTGCGAGGGAAGGAACTGACTGAAAATATTTTTTAGCATAGGATATGCTTTTGCTATGACTTTTAGACATTTTGTCATTTTTTTGGACTTGGAAAATTTTCAGACTTCCACTAGCTTTTTGAACTTGAAAAAATTTCAGAGGTAATGCTGACTTTTAGACATTTTGTCAGACTTTTTTGGACTTGAAAAATTTTTAGATTTTCATTGACTTTATGAACCTTGAAAATTTTCAGATATCGAATATGGAAATGAAAGAAGATTTTGAAACAATAAAATCAAGGTATAGAACATCAAACTGAAGACACCATCATTCCTATTTCGTTAATGAAAAAAAAGTCGTCAAAAATGTCATAAAAATGATTTTAAAAATTTTAAAATTCGTCAAAAATGTATAAAATATTGTAATATTATAAAAATTATCAAAAATTTCATAAAAAGCATTGGAAATATTGCAAAAGTTACGAAAAATTGGCGAAAATGCTATAAAAATCACAAAAAATTGTAAAAAAATGTAATAAAAATCATTGAAAATATTGAAAAAGTTATAAAAAGTCCATTAATAGGTTGGTGAAGAAAGAAATTTAGTGAGCTCAAGGGAAATCGAGGGCCAAAATTTTAGCAGAAAAAGACATACGAAAGCAGAAATTTCTTCAAAAATGATAGTTTAAAAAAAATAATTTTTAATCAATTTTGAACGAAAAATTCAGAACTTTTGAGCCAAATTCAGCACCTATTTGTCATTTTTCATTTTCTAGTATCCAAATTACATTTTTTGTCAAAGTTGTCAATCTATGTCAAAATTATCATTTTTTTGTTAAAATTGTGATTTCAAGGCAAAAAATGTCAATTTTGGTAAAAATCTCAGCTTTTCATCAATTGTTTTTTTATCCAAATTGTTAATTTTTGGTCAAAATTGTCATTTCTTGTAAAAATTGTCATTTCTGGTCATAAGTGTCATTTCTAGTCAAAATTGTCATTTTTTTAATTTTGTCATTTTTTGGTCCAAACTGTCATTTTTGGTCAAAATTGTGATTTCAAGGAAAAAACCGTGCATTTCAAAGTAATAACTGTCATTTTTGGTCAAAATTCTCGTTTCTGGCCAAAAGTGACATTTCTGGTCAAAATTGTCATTTCAAGGTAAAAATTGTCATTTCGAAGTAAAAACTGTTATTCTTTGTCAAAATTGTCATTTATTGTTAATTTTGTCATTTTTTGGTCCAAGCTGTCATTTTAGACGAAAATTGTGATTTCAAAGAAAAAACCGTGCATTTCAAAGTAAAAATTGTCATTTTTTGTTAATTTTGTCATTTTTTCGGTCTAAACTGTCATTTCTGGTCAAAATTGTCGTTTCAAGGTAAAAACTGTCATTTCTGGTCAAATTTGTCATTTCTGGTCAGAATTGACATTTCGAAGTAAAAACTGTCATTTTTTGTCAAAATTGTGATTGTTAATTTTGTCATTTTTTGGTCCAAACTGTCATTTC
>FIZU01023525.1:0-10087 GCA_900064475.1 Pseudococcus longispinus | reverse complement strand
ACATTTCATGCCCAAACTCGCTTTTTTTGCCCCTCAAATGGCTGTCTGGCCAAATGGCTAGCGTACTGGCACTGAGTAACTAAAAAAAAAATAACCCCCCAAAATCACTCGTACTCGTACTGTCATGTATACAACCTTGCCTCCCTCCAATATTTATCCCAAGTTGCGCCAATGGATGTTACTTGTTACCGATAAAAAAAATTGAAATTTTAACTTGATCATCGAACAAGTGTCAAAAAAAAAAAACAGCGTAAAAAAATCCGAAGTCCGCGTAAAGAAATTCAAGTCCAGAGAGATGCCGAATACTCACGAAGATAGCCGAAACCAACTTGAATGTTTTTATTTGAAAGGTGCTACAATTAGTCTGCACCCAGATGCAAGTAGAAAATTAACGGCGATCTGATGAGAAAATTATTTCGATGGAAAAATGAATTTTTTTGAAATTAACGCCAAAGTTTTGCATCAGGTACCAAGGTAAATCTTGAAATATTTTCAATTTCCCTTTCTAAATTGATGGGAATTATTGAAAATTCAGAAAAGACCTAGGTATTATAATAGGTAAGGAAATATATGTAGGTAGAACGGAATGTCGTATGCGAATCAGAGAGACACGTGTACTGAACGTACTAAAGGCGTACCATCTGCAATGTACCGTATCTACTCGTACATAATACATATTATGTAGGTAGGTACTCGTACTTACGCGTAACATAATTACCATGCACATTGCACATTTATCTCATTTTATGTACAATTTTTATCCAAGTATCTACGAGTAAAAAAATGTAGGTGCTTTCATATTATGTGTTAATGCCATAACCTCAAAATAGATAGGTATGTAGTGATAGGTTACACAGGCCCAAATCATCAAATTTTGGGATCTGGGACAAAAAAATTTACTGGGCCCTTTTTTCGTTTTCATCGCAATAAAAAAAAAGATACCAAACAATATATTTTAGTTTTTAGAACCGTCATCCAAGGGAGCTTTTTTAGGAGGTAAAAAATTGACTGATTGAAAATTTTTTTTTAATTCATTATTTTGGTAAAATGATGAAATTTTTGCAAACAATTGGATTTAAAACCTGAAATTTCATCATTTTTTCCAACATTTTAGTCGTCCAAGGAATTTGAAAAAATTATGTACCTTCGAGTGAAAAATGCAAATAAACATTACATTTTTTGTTTCACTGGTACCCTAAAACCCTCGAGCCCGGGGACAACAGTACCATAGCCCCCCCCCCTAATAGGGCCTCAGGTTACAGATAAGTATACGTTACACCTAAATTGTGAAATTGCCTAATTCGTGAAATAGGCAACAATTTTGCCTATTTTGTTAATTTTGTATAATTCGAGGAATTTTAAACTTAAAACGCTTCTATCATTTTTTTTAGTCAACAACAAAAAAATCGTGATATTTCAGGTCTACGTACAAGCTCTAAGCTTTAATTTAAAACAAAATTCAGCCTTTTACCTCTATTTGTGCGCGCCCACCGTCCGATGTTTTTTAATTTTTCGTCGCGGGTTCTCGCGAGGCAACGAAATCGTTTCGGAAAACTCAGCCGCGTATATAAATTGCACGGACTATAGTAGAAAAATTGTCGTAACCGTTTTAAATTTAAGAAGACACTTTAACGTCTTTATGCTGCGAAACTACTGGAAGCTGAAATATCACGAATTTTTTAGTGTTGACTGAGAAAAATGATAGAGGCGTTTCGAGTTCAAAATTTCACGAATTCACTTAATAGGCAAAAACGTCGCCTATTTCACGAATTAGATAATTTCACAATTTAGGTGTAACATATACATACCTATACCTACATACACTTAGTAGGTGGGCGGTTTTTGAAACATTACAGATTAGAAAAATTATGTAGGTAGTTAAGTACCTAACCCATTAAGTATGCCCAATTGCCCATGTACCTAAATATGTAAGTCCGGCTCTACTTTTAGCATAAGATATACTTTTGCAATGGGTAATTTTGCGAAAAAAAACTGACGAAATGCCGTCACGATGACTTTTATAGACATTATGTCAGACTTGAAAAAAATGGACACTTATTTAGGTACCTGCGATCGTTTCCAATTCGTAGCAGATTTACGCTATGAAAATGGCTCGCATGTTACTTACGTAAATTAAAATCATATCGAATCGAATTTGTACAATCTACTCGTAAGTCGTAATAAGATGATAGGTACTTGATGATGGCATGGTATCTGGTTGATTTAAATGGCGACTGACGTAGACAGAAAATGATCAAAGAAGAAATTTTGGTAAATGGTAATGGTAAGATACAAACTGATGAAAAGAGGGAGGGTAATACGCGGCGCCGAAATAAATTAAGAGTGCAAAGAAAAATCGTATGGTAAAAGTACTATGCAGTGTACAATACTTACTCGTATACTTATGTAGGTAAGGTAGATCTATGCAATCTACCTACGTACTTTGTACTCGTATATATACTCGTAGGCTTTGATTATATATATACTTCGTATAACAGATAAACCACGTAAATAGCTTTGTTGGAAGAAATATTTTTGTAGAAATGCATCCAGAAACTAGGCGTATTTTTCCTAAACCTTCTGTTTTTAGTTGTAAGACGTTTGTGTTAGTGATTGTTTTGTTCAGTTTACGATCAACCCACTACCTGACTAGACCCTTTTGTCCCTTTTTTTTTGTCACAAGAAGGTTGAATGAATTGAATTTTCTGGATTTACACTAAAAACAGAACCGATCGCAGCGCGGCAATGTGGCTGGATGCATTTTTCTTCCGTCCAAAATTTAACATTGCGTGGTTTATCTGTTATACGAAGTATATATATAATCAAAGCTCGTAGGTACGTACGAGTATTATGCACATAGTACACTACACAGTACACACTATGCATAGGTATCTACTTATCTAAACCTACTCGTATAATACAAACATACACGCATCCGTGTATTAGTTTAGTATAGGTGAATGAGAAGAAGAGAGAGAGAGAGAGAGAGAGAAATGAGTAGGTACAGAATGAAGGAATTGCGATGGTGAGCGGCAAAAGGAAGGGAGAAAAATGATTTGTAAAAACAATATAATAAATCGAATTTTTCACCAAGACACGTTCTCATTTTTCGTCGAAACTCAAGAGGGAGTTTAACCACTCGCGCATACCTCCACATTCCCTCCCATTTTTCGTTTTTCGTTCGGAGAAAATCGACCACCAGCTTTTCCGTTCGCGCTCTCGCGTTATTCGAATGGAAAATATATGTTTATATGTAAAGTTGTTATAATGTACACAAATGAAAACAGGGCGGCTGGAGGAAAAACGTAAAGGGTTTTGAGAACTTTTTTCTTTCTTCCTTTTTTTTTCAACTACGTATACAAAACGTATATACATACTTGATAAAGATGATTTAGCGGGCCCGGATTTTATTGATTTTTCTTTCCTTTCCTCCGCTGTTCCACCCTATTTTTTATGCGTCTGTTTTCTTACTGTAATAGCTTTTCGGATGGATAAATATGAGTTAGTTTTTAGGGCATGTTGTTGCGGAGCCAGAAGCGAAGGGGAAATGAAGCGCGCACGCCATTTCGAAATTGAAAAACGACTATGCGAGATGAGTTGGTAAGTACAACATCGGCAGAAGAAGAAGAAGAAGAAGAAGAAGAAGAAGAAGAAAAAGCGGGAGTGGTATTTATATGTAGAAAGAGAAAAAAAAAATCAAAAAACTTTTCTATTTCACTGTTTATTGCTTCTCTTCTTTTTTCCTTGCTATTATTTTTTTTCTTAGTGCAAAAACATACATATCTATATGGTATTAATAAATAATAAAGCCGTAAATTGACGGCAAAAATACCTACTTGGATACATTCGGTTACTAGGTGTGCAACTGTGCATATACCGAACTGCGTTAAGAATAAGACCCATCCTATATCATATTATAGTAGCAACTCGGTAAATTGAAGGCAATATGACGGCAATTCGGCAACTAGCGACTTGAAAACGAGTCACTAGTACGCAAAACACCATTGCTACTTGCTAGACGTCAAGTTGAGCGACATGAGAAAGACAAAATCAAGCAACTTTGCTACAGGTGGTAGGATATGAATTATGTTACCCGTGCTTCAGTATGTAGGTTAGATAGGTAGGAAGGTATCTAATGTAGGTACGTATATGTATACATCGGACCCTGAGAAGAATAGGGAACCGAATCATACGCGTATGTTAGAGAAGAATCGTCCTTCTTCAACATTTATTTCTTTATCATTAAAATTCTTGCGTTAAATTTTTAAAAAATTTGAAAGAGTATTTCACGCTATTTCCATTACTTTTTATGGACCCGATGTTTGTTTAGGGGTCAAGTGAGATTGTTTACTCACAGTCACAGACACATATCACATCTTTTACGCACACACTTCTTATACGTTTCGGTTCGGTTCCCTATGATGTCGCACCTGTCTCAAAAAAAGATTGTATTTTTTTTTTACCAGCATCGTTGATTTTGAGATCTGGCATATACCTGGCGCTTTTGCAAGTAGGATGCGACATTGGAAGTTTAATCGAGTCATTTTAATCCTATTTTCTGATAAATTAATAGGTACAAAAAATATGTGCACAGTCGAGTTGGACAGATACCTATATGGATAAGTAGGTAGGTACACCATCCATGTTAGTAACAAAGAAGGCAACCGCGACAACGAAGCGTCAGAGGGTGCATTAAATTAATTTTTAACACTAGGTATACTCTTTCACTCTACTTGAAGTAAACCAACGTCGAGTTCATCTCGTGAAAAAAGTAATTTATTTACTCGCTTTACCCTATATTTACAAAAAAATTGTTTTCCGCTTTACGTTATAAGTTATACCTACTTATATCTTTCATTTTCATTACCTATGTTTATGTTTTTCAATTGAATAGTTTTTTTCATTATGTACCTACGAGTAAGTACACGCGCCGAAAAAGTGTTATTGCACAGCAGAGTAAGTTAAAATTTGGTCCAAGTACATACATTACATACCTATATATCGGTAGGTAAGTATGTAGTAGGTAGGTAAATAGAATAATAAAAAATTCATATTTCACATCTTATTTATGTAAGCATCCGAAGCCACCGATGCGAAGAATCGTAGGTACGACTTTGCTCATACATTTGCACTTGCCCAGGTATTCCTTACTTTTCGATACTAGTAAGTATATGTATATGGGTAAGTGCTACACTATTTTTTATGTTTTATCTTTTTTTTTAGCCCCCGAATTTCGTTGGTACCCTGTAAGGTGATGTATATTGTATACGTATCTATGTAAAAGCGAATGTCGATGTGTAGATAATTTAGTGAATTTATTCAAGTAGGTACCTAACTATAACTATGCCTGAAGCCTGAAGTTCAAAGCTAAAACTGATTTCTTACTTTTCAAGTTTTCAAAATAACTGCTTCGTCATATTTTTCGTAGGCGACTCAACTTTTTAATAGGTAAGTAATTATTTTAAGAACTACCTAATTCGTATTGCTTAACGAACGTAGATACGAGTATCCAGTGGCAGTAGGTAACTAGGTACCTACTCGCGACCGAGTGAATGTGCAACAAGAAGAACCTGTATCCATCTATATTATCATGCTCTAGTCGTAAAACAATTACAAAACGATGAAATAGGTAGGTGCACGAAAAACGAAAAAAAAAAAAAAAGGGCGGATAAAGAAACGGCGAACAGCAAATCATAATAATGGTGGATAATAATAATCGCAATCATAATGAAAAAATAACAAAATAACGAGATTTGTGAAGAGTATAATGGGGCGTCTATAAATAAAATAAAAACAATGAAAATGCTAAAATGTCAAAATTTACATCAAATCCAAATTAAAGGGATAGCAATAAAATTAAAACGGAATTGAAATAATGGGGTTAGCGTTCGGGGAGCGATTATGTCAGAGAGATAAAAAGCACCCTCTTTGCTTTGCAGCGTAATGGATGCCACCCGGACGTCTACACGAACAAAAGCTCGTTCTCTAGAAACAAAAGATCCTATTTTTTATACTTAATATATAATTCAAAACGTCCCTTTCTTTTGTTATTACATCGAGCAACTTAATAATCACGCGCATATTTATATCCTCTTTTCGCATCTGATGCTGGCGCTGATGCCGACCCAAAACTTATACCGGTAGATATGTGAACTTTTCGCTCACAGCGATACCTAGGCGCTTTTTCTAACAATTTCTAATTTCAAAACGTATTGTAACTAGGTACCTACTACCTACGAACCTACGAGTACGATTCACGCGTAGGCTCTGAAATTGCGTAATTTGTAATTTATGAAATAGGCAACCTTTTCGCCTATTTCGCGAATTAGACAAAATTTTGCCTAATTCGTGAAATTTTAAATTTAAACCCTACTATCATTTTTGTCAGTCGACAACAAAAAATGTTACCAAAGACACTTTAAAGATTTTACGCTGCAGCTGTAAAACTTTTTCTAATCAACGCGGGGGTGTGAAAATTTTTTTTAAAACAAAGCTGAAACCTTGTACTTGGTGCTGAAATATCGCGAGTTTTTTGTTGTTGACTGAGAAAAATGATAGAAGCGTTTTAAGTTGAAAATTTTACAAAATTTCACGAATTACCGTAGGCAATTTCACAATTTAGGTGTAACATACATGTACGAGCTTCGTGAGTAAGGAAGTAGGTGAATTAGGGTGCAGTGGAGTGAACAAAAAACCATACCTTGGATTTTGATCAAATTCGAAGAGATAGTTCATTTTGACTTTTGAGTTGGAGATGCACCATAAGAAATTTTAGATTCCTAAAATGGGGCCACTTTTAAAAAGACGCGGTTTTTTGCCACTTTTGGGCCGTGCTACCCGCCCGGTACCTCGTTCACCCTATGAAAATGTGAAATTTGCGTTTCTTTTCTACATCTTTCTAAGCCAATCACCTCGAAATTGGATACAACTTAATGTCCTCTATCGGAGGGGTTGAAAAGTTTCAGATCGTTGAAAATCGAGATTTTTCAGTCACAAAAAAATAAAATACCCTCCACTTAGTACCAAAACTGGGCCTAAAAGGCCCCAGATGGAAAAAATTGAAAAATTTTCATCGCAGTCTTGTTTTTTTTTAATTTTTTATAAAAATTCAAAATTTTTTTAATTTCTTAAGACGAAAATCTAATTATGCAAAAATTGAAAGTTTGCAAAACTGGGATAAATTTTTTTCAATTTTTTCGATCGAAATCTTTTTTTGTATCGATAGGCGCATTTTAGGTCACATTTTGGTACCAAGCGGAGGGTACCTATTTTATTTTTTTGAAACTCAAAAATCTCGATTTTCAACGACCTGAAACTTTTTAACCCACCGACAGAGGGCATTAAGTGGTATCCAATTTCGAGGGAGGTCAATGGCCTAGGAAGACGTAGAAACTCAAATTTCACTTTTTCAGAAGGTGAACGAGGTATACCTACCCTGCAGGTGACACTACCCAAAAGTGGCAAAAAAACCGCGTCTTTTTCAAAAGTACCTAGCCTCACTTCGAGCATCCCATAAACCACTCCCTTGGATTTGATCAAAATCCAAAGTAACTACGTTTGTTTTTTCACTTCAGCCTAATGTATTGTACCTATACTACGACTAACTACGACGACTTACAAGATAGTTAGATATTCTATGTAAGTAATTGAGCAGGTACACCGTATACCTGCTGTAATGCGCATTTATATTGCATGCGGAAGTATAAAGTTTTATAGCGTGTTGAAAGAAGAGTGAAGCTTGACTAATACGCACTTGTGACTTATGTACCAATTCGAAGTTGTCCAGAATTCTGAGTAAGCTGTCCCTTCGTGCCTATTCGTTTTTCGCGGGGACATTTAATTAGACAACTCGCACCCTCCAGGTAGGTACATAAATCCGCAGTCACGAACGAAAAAAGCACCGGTTGCGCCTGGGTACGCGTCGCGTTGTCTAGAAAGGAAAAAAAGGCTGAAAAATCAAAAAGGACAAGCAAAGGTACGTAACGTACATACTCGTACTCGATGCCACGTTGCGTGAGCTATACACTTTTTTACGTGATAAAAGTCGATGCACCGCCGCTGCACTGCAATACAGGAACAGGGACATACTTACACAATCTTCTTATACATAGGCCAGCCTACAACGCAGTGCGGTGCGGTGTCGGTGCGGGTAGAGTATCGGTGTAAATTGTAAAATGAAAAGGGTTAAGGAAAAGGTGCGGCGCGGCGCGTCGGCGAATACTCGGCAACATCGCATTTGGTGCGCGCTGTGAGGCCACTGACGAAAATTCGGCCACCCAAACAAACCGAAGCAAAACGCATAGGTCTATCGTGAGCGAGAATCCCGGGTTTTCCGTCCAACAGATGGCAGACGACGTCCTTCCTTTACCGCTTTATTATCGTGGCAATTGCTTCAGCCTACGTTGCTGTGTAATCTTTCGCAGCTTACACTGTTCATTCTCGAATTCCGAATTCGGAATCCCGAAACCCGAAACCCGAATCCCTCGAGTCGAGTATACCTACCATTTTTTAGTTTTCACGATTCTGGACCTTCTTCTAAAAGATGATCGTCTCCGTTTAGGATTTACCCGAATACCTACGCATTACCCACTCGATAGGCGGCACGAATTTTGTAATTTTATATCAGTAGAGTAGCTACTGTACGTACTCGTACATACCGGTCGCGGTACCCCGCACCGCACCTGCATCGGTATTTCGTTCTAGTGACGTGAAAAAAGTGAAAAGTGTTGTTCACTCAAGTTTGACCCTTGTCACGAACTTGCCTCTCATTTAGGCCTAAACGTATCGTGCCTACTTAAGGTGGCGCCGATCCCACACCTCAGTCCATCGCACTAGCGCCCTTACGATCGCTAAGAAACTCGCAGCTCGATGAAAACATTCCTATATTTACTGCATTGCGTAGGTACTAGGTACCTATATGGTGTTTATACCTACCTACACGAGTGTATGTGTATACGTATTACGTACTCGTAGTTCAGTAGTCAGGATGCAATGTACTCGCACATTATGATGGGCCTTTCATATACAGAGTGACCGGGTCCATATTACCAAGTCTCATATTTTGAAATGAAAAAAAAAACGTCTAGTAGGTAAAGTATAGATTTTTAGTTTCTCTGCGCCGACCCTATTGGCCAAAATTCGCTGCTTCAGGTGGAAGAGACGGCATTTTAATTAGGTATGTGGTATGTTTTAGGCGATGCTTCGGTAACCAAGTGCAGATGTCAGTTGCCTTAGTATTGTGCCGCATCTGATAGGAAGAAACCAATTCAAAAAATCTGCAGATTTCATTTTTTTCTCCCATTTTCTTCCAAGAATATGGATTTTCTGGCCGAACCAAGAGTACTACGAAAAAAATTGTAAGAAAAAATTGTGGAAATTAAAATTTTCTTTCGCCTTACAGCGATTACTTTTTCTCTATGAGGCTTAGTTTTCGCGATTTTTGTAGTAAAACTTCGTAATGTCTAATGTAAAAAATTCATTAATTTTTACAATTTTTTCTTACCATTTTTTTCGTAGTACTCTTGGTTCGGCCAGAAAATCCATATTTTTGGAAGGAAACGGGAGGAAAAAATGGAATCTGCAGATTTTTTGAATTTGTTTCTTCCTATCAAATGCGGCACTATACCAAGGCAACTGCACTTGACTTGGCCACCAAAGTATCGCCTAAAAAATATCTACTTTTCGAAACAGTATTGACGCAACATTCAACGTACCGTATTAAAAGTTAAACAATACCACGTCCGTCGCCCATGTCACAGATAGCAGAAAAAAAGACAAAGTACTAGTTACCTATAGGGTATAGTTAGTCACTAGGGTAGAACGATTTTGACTTTTTTTCGGAAATCGAAACAGCTGACGACACAAAAGATGCCATTTGGTGTCAAAATATTGTAGTAAAAATTTCAACCCCCTTACTCAAAATTAACTTATGCCGCAAGGGGTCCAAAACTTTCAAATTGAATCAATTTTCTCACGTAATCAACAAATTATAAAAAGTGAAATAAACAACTTTTTAGGGTTTCATCAACGGTAGTCCTGTTGGTGACTCAGAACTTGGTAATCCACCTGAAAATTACAGATATGTGTA
>FIZU01023498.1:0-17946 GCA_900064475.1 Pseudococcus longispinus | reverse complement strand
ACTTACCCGAAACCAGTTAAACAACACTAACTCACCAAAAACTGGTTTGACAACTTCTTAGCTCCCCCTTTTTCTCTAAACCTCAAAGCTACTATTTTTATCAATTACAATCGCTTGGTCATTTTTGCATTAATTAAATCGAGCATTTCACGATGCACAACTACAACACTTGATGCACCTACACTGTGAATTTCAGATTTTTATCTTTCACTGTTATTGAGATAATGGCGCCACAAAATTTCAAAAAACGGATGGACGAATACATTTAACCAAATTTTAGGGTCATTTGAAGCGCTAAAATATTTGAATTACGAACTCAAAATTTCAACTTCTTTTTTTTTTAATTAAAAAAAACAACTGCATGCATTAAAATAATGAGATATAAACACGAAGCAAATGCAATGTTGACGAATGTATTTACAGAACACGCTCTTAATTTTATAATCAGCTCACAAATGTGTGAAAAACAGGCGTTGTTGAATTTTGTTTGTTTTGCAGTATGCAAGAGAAATATTTTTCGTTGATGTCAGATTGTCGGTATACAAGGTACTAGAACGTTTGTTGTTGAGGGTAAAAATCCTGATGAAACAGGGTCTAATTTTTCATCGAGTTTGTTTTTAGTATAAAAACATACGTATTTTATTGCCGGACAAATCGTGTTAATGTAACCGTCGCGTTGGTTGTGCCAGGGAGGAAGTTTTTTTTGTCAATAAACAGACGCTGACGGAAATTTTGTCGAGTTGAGAAAATCATTCACCTTGTGACAACACATTCGTTGCTATTATTTACTCGTACAATTTTAAGTACTCTTCGGTGTTTTTTTTCCCTTCACGAGTCAAGTTTTTATATTAAGAGGAGTAAACTTAAATCGAGCCTAATGCTTGTTGTATTTGACTTTATAACAACTTACGTATATAAAGATGCCATAAGGAAAGGGAAAAGAACTTCGTAGGAATACTTCTGTTACAGAATCGTCTGAAATTTGACTCCCAAGTATAAGCAAACGTGTCTGTTAATAGAATCGCGTTAAAAGTAGGTAAAGAATTGTATTTTTCTGGCAGGATTTTTCCCTTTTTAAGTCTGCTTACGTTCTTTATGTTAATTATGTACTCGACTTATCTCGGTCTGGGTCGATTCCTGTAACGAACGTAGTCATTTCTAGTGATTCATTTCGTCGAACGAGATCCATTTTTTAATTACTTCTGCAACGAATGTTGAAAATTTAAATTTAAAAGCTTATCGCCTTTTTGTTCAAGAGACTACGCAGTATACAAGCGAATATACTTAAATCCTTGGATACATTAATTACTTACTACTTTATACGTTAGTCTATACGGCAGCAATGTGTTCAAATATAAACGCCCTAATGAACCTGAGCCTAAAGTATTCATCTTAATTGTTTCTTTCAAAATTGACGCGAATACACATTCGTCTAGTATTTGAAATTGAATTTAATTTCGACGAATATTACGAAGAAAGTAATCTGCGATTATTTTCACTTCATATTTAAGCAACAAGATGCATATGCCCGTGAAATGAGAATTTTCGGTATTTCATTACTTCTCTCGGCACTCGTGTCTTTTATGAATGTTTCGATTACGACGCTCGTCGCGACGAGAATAATTATCTACGAAGGATTTATTCAATAGGTTTACTTATTAAATGACAGGGTCAAATCAATCTGTTGACATTTTTTTTATTTCACGAGCCTGGAATTGTGAAGCAGTCTTGATTCAATCTGATTGCGAGTCAATTGAACTGTAATTTGATAAATTCTGTCAACGATACTTCATTATTTCAGTTTTTGGGGTGAAATAAGGCATGACACCTTGAACTACGTTCGCAGTGTAAACATAAACAATAAACAAAAACAAGAAGCATAAGCGCTCAAACGAGAAAGATTGGCAAAGTTGTCGCAGGAATGATTTTCAACACAACTTTTGACATTTTTTTGTCTTCTATTTTCTCGTGATTAAATTTTTCTTAGGCAATTTTTACCTCTGAAATTGATTTTTAAGAGAAACCCTACTTTCATATTGAATTTAGTCTAGCGTTTTTGGTTTCTTCAGCAACAGATGAGAAAATATGAAGTCTTGACGTACAGTCGATTGATATTGAAATTAGTACATCTGGTACCCTTTTGATTTAGATTTGAAATAGTGCTCCATTTCGTTGTTCTTATTCGAAAAAAGAAAAAAATGACCAGAATTCTAAAAAATTAAATAGAGTGTAAATTAGCTACTAATTGTTGTAAAATTTTAAGTTACATATCAGAAGAGCACCTGTTACAGAAAAGATGAATGGCATGAGATACTTCACAAGAATTAAAATCTCTCATAAATTAGGCTCAAGAGGTGAACGAGTAAAAACTTAAACTAACTTGTGAAAAGTTGTTGAACAGACTACTTTTGAAAGCAAATAATGTAATACTTTCGTTTCAGTATATTTGTTTAAAATGTGAAAACGTTGAAAAAGTCCGTTCATCTTTTGTTTTTTTTCAGAGGAAGGGGGTTGAAAAAACAAAAATATTAAATCAATACTTAGTACTTACATATACCAAGTTTAATTCAAAACAGGCTAAAATTGCAAAAGCGCAACATTGCAGCTTAAAAGCTTTCAGAGAATATATATGTGGAGTGCTGAGAAAGCTGCTATGAAGCATTCACAGTCCGGACACAGCATAAATTCAGCGTGTCAACTGTCAACCCGTGTCAGGTACTCTGACACAAGCCGAGACGCAATTTCCCGCCTTGAATCGAGCTGTGAAAGCTGTCCTCGATGCGTATTGATGCTTAAAACTAATGAATGGTCAAGCTGTTAAAGGGGATGCAGAGTGCTGGAAAAGGTGATATGGAGCTTTTGTGGACCTGATACAGTGGGTATTCAATGTTTCAGTACCTGACTGACACAGGTAGAACAAGGTACCAGCGCTTGTCAACTGCTTTAAAACACGCTCAACACAATGTTGAGTCGTGTCAGAGTGTGTTAAAGTAGTTGACACGAGCTAACACCATGTTATAGCTGTTTCAGATACTCTGACACAGTTTCGACCCAAAGTCAGTTTATGTCCGGTACTCTGACACGACTCGACACTGTGTTGATTTTTGAACGTGTTAAAACGCATTTGAGATGTGGTGTTATCGAAGAATGCTAAAAAATACCATGGACTGACTTTGCAACAAACGTCTCAGTCTTAGCAAAAGTGAAAGAAGAAAATAGAACGATAGTCGAAGATATCAAGTATCGAAAAGAAAAGTATATAGGCCACAAAATCCGGGGAAATGGTATATTCATGTTGGCAGTACAGGGACGAATTCAGGGAAAACCCATCAGAGGAAGGAAAAGATCAGAAATGCTGACCACGAATTCACCGTCCAACTCTCCATGCAAAAATCTACATGATACGATCAGATATGCGAGGAATCGGCGAATAGATATCTTTACATACAATCTCGTAACCTTTTTAGGATGTGAGATTGCCATGGGGTCTCAGATGACTCTATAGGATGTGAGGAGTCCATTGACAAATTTTGAGGGGTGATGTGAGATTGCCGAATTTGCACTCTGTTTTTACATGCGCTGTACGGAATAAAACTTGTCGTGTCTAAAATAAGTGTATAGCTAATCTGAAGCATGATAAAAATATGGAGTAATGTTGAGAGGGGGCCTAGTGATGAGTTCTAACATGCATACTGGGTTACGAGTTTGCTGCATATACAGCAACGGAGTTATAGGCCACGCGTAAAATCGTTGGATATACGTTACGACTTTGCCTGTAAACGACTATTTATAATATATAGATGTACGGTGTAGGCAACCTCTTGAAATAAGAGAAGCAACCCCGATGACGACGTGTTAAAGCAGTTGACACGGGCTGATATCGTGTTATACTTGTGTCAGATATTCTGACACAAGCTGATACCTTCAATCCACACTGTATCGAGCCTGTGAAATCTCCATACTGGCTTTCCCATTACCCTGCACCACCACTAAAATTTTGAATTTTACAAATGTAGAACTTGAGAACTGGTTCACCAATTTTTCTCAAAATTTATATGATTTTATTTCCAGTAGTACCAAACCTCCCATAAAAATTTCAGCTCATTTCCTCAATTAGTGTAAGAGTTGTCGTGTCAACAAAATTTTGATACAAGTTAATTACATACCCGCTGCCACCAACGCTGCGACAATTATCACAAACCAGTTTTTTAACTTTTTTTCTTGCATTGCTGCAGCGGGGAGGCGCGAACTAGCAGTATAACCTACCCTAGTACTTTCGTGTAAGACCTGCCATTCATCCTGCATGTTGAACATGTTGCCTACTTTTTAATTTTAAGGGGCAAGGGTAGATTTAAAATTTTAAACTCGTTGAAATTGCTACTTTTTTTGCCCTTTAATTACGATGAGAGGTTTGGCTTTTTGCTGAACATGAGGGGGAGGGGTGAGGATACAAGAGTATTTATAAAATAATAGCCAGGTCTACCCTGATTAGGCAGTGTGTGCAACAGGCAAAATGAAAGCTAAGACTTAGGTACTCACATACTAGAAGTAATAATACCAGGTTACAATTTCTTGCAGCATAGTAAATTTAATTACTGAAGTGCCCTTTTTTTTGGTCGTTTGAGGGAGTGTAGTACATAAACAGATATCATGGAATCGCCGAGTCAATTTTAATAGCTGATCTTCGATTCCCCAAAATCAGCTAAAATATGACCATGCACCAACACATCTTGATTCAAGAAAAATATTGTTAGAAATGAAATTCTGAATTGAAATATTAAGGTTTAATGGAGTTTTAGTTTCCAGTCGTCTCAATGATTTTATTTTGTTCGATTTCAAAAATGAAAAATTTTGGTTTTTGATTGTAGAATTTTAAATCATGAAAAAAAGGATGGGAATTGATGATTCGTACAAAACATGAAACTTGATTTAAAAAATCAGTCAAAACGAATAACTAAAAAATCATCAACTGATAAAAACGAACCGAAAATCTAGTCGTAATTTCAACTCCAGTTTTCGAATCACTGCAAAAAGTTTTCATCATCGCTGCAATCTGATTCGAAGCTAATTTTCTTCTGAAATTGTACTGTTTGCTACCACCCTACCAGTATAATAAAAGATTTCGGCTTCGCGCAGCAGGTATTCATTTCTCTTTATTTTGTCACCATATTTTTGGAAAACTTGAACCGTGATTACCTATGGAAAGCGGAAAGTTGAAATAAAAAAATAATTCCGATTTTTTCTCCCCTTCAAGAAATATTATCTCGATCAAGCAAAGTACGCTTACAAGGAATATAAGTCGGAACCTTCGTAACATAATTCAAAAAAACAAGCCTGTAAAGAAGTAAATTTTCGTCGTAAAATTTTCCTTAACTAAAACACCGTCATCGGATAAGTTTGTTTTTAAGATTTTCAGCATTTGTTCCCGGACGAATAAGTCACGTAGAAGTGAAAACTAAAACCATTTGTCTAAAAAGCTCTCGCGAAAAAATATGACCGTTATAACGTATAACGCCGAGCCGTTTACTGCGAGCTGAATTTTCTCTTTTTTCAAAATAAAGAAACTAAAATTACTGGTGAACTTTTTAGCCTCATCGTCGCGCTGGCTGAGCGAAAAATTTCTGCAGTGTAAAATTTAAACTTTTACGTTACTAATTAAGAAGAAAAACACGTTGTGTACGAATAAATATTTTTTCCATTGCATAACGTAACGTGTACTACATCAAAGTTACAACTGCATGCTCAACATTACGTAATTTTCTTTTTAAAACGTACCCGACTTAACGACGTTTTTAAGTTTGCTCTCTTGTCGAGACTCTCGAAGCTGCGGCGTGTTTGCGTAAACAAAAAATTAAATTACTTCGATGAGAATAAGGGCTACATTAATTAATCTATGGTTTACCACAGAAATTACATTTAACAAGTTGTATAAGATTTATGTAATTTTGTTAACTGTAACAACCAGCGGCGCTTGTTAGGCAATAATTTACTACCCATCTTCTACACTTGTCACCGGCATTTAATCCTGATGCCGCCCTAGGTACGCAGACGAGACAATTCGCCAGCGATTTTATGGAAATTAAAATCATTCCGGGCCATGTCATCAAACATATTCTGATTCGCCAGGAACAAGCTTTCGAGAGTATTATTTTGAAATTAACATGCAGAAGGCGTTCGTAGGTGTGACTATTTTTTCACAGTTGTTGGATTCCTTCGAAGGTGTCGAAATGAAAAACGAGGTTTCTACGACCCCTATTTCGACACACTATATCAATTTAATCACACGTTTTGCTCTTTTATTGGCGAGCTGGATAATTTGAGTGAATTTTAAGCTTTGTATATAGGTATATAATTTAATGATAATGACGTAAAGTTGGTACTATCGGTTCGCTCCAATTGAAAAGTCGAAAGTTAAACCTCTCGAGGGTTCAACCAACCAAGTATTGTTATCAGAGATTAAATTTACAATGTTCGTCTTGTCGCCTCGTTCACAAGTTACATGGCTTTCGAATTAAATTAATGATTTCGACAATATTGTTCTATAATAAGCTCCTATTCTTGGAAATATTATTTCGTATTTGTATTTCGTTGTAAAGGCTAAAAAAAATATCACTTTTTATTTTGGTTTTAAAAACAAGGAATTTGAAGCCGAAAAGAAAATAAATTTTTCAGTTTTCTTTCTTTTTTTTTCACGAAATAATTCGTCTGCCTTTTCTTTTTTTTCTTCTTCGAGAAAATGAGAAATATTCGAAAAACCTCCAATTAATCGTACTGTATTGTTGCTGTTGGAAAAATTTCAAATATTTATTCGTTCGAAAACCCTTAAAAGGTGTACGTACAGTAAGAAGCCTAAGAAATCTTACTTTCGATACATTTTTGAGATGATGAAGTTCCAGGTATAAAAAAATTACAAACGTATCGGCTCGAAAACTGAAAATTGAAGCTTCGTCGTAGGTTTCTTTATTTTTTTCAAGATGCCGATTTTTTTTTTACTTTCTTGTTTTTTTTTGGAATACAAAACTACCTAATCTATCATTTACATGTCATTTATTTTGCATCCGCGTTGTCCTTCAAAAAAGTATACACTTTCCATTACATAAATTTTTATTGTGTTGCGTAAGAGGTATTAGGTCTGGCACAAAGTCGAGGGAAAAATGAAAAAACTCGTATGCGAAATATTTTCCCCAATGGGTTGTTTTTTTCCCGCCGAAGACCATGTTTAATTTTTTTTTTGAATCGATAACCTTCGTTTTGAATCACCCAATTTGCTTTTTATTACACCTTTAGATGTGATAAAGCTTGTTATTCGAAAGTTTTCCCTTTCGTGTGAGTTTCGTAGTATACCTAGCCGCCTATAATTAGGAATTTTCGTACCGTTGGCATAGTTTAAATAATTACAACGTTGGTCGAATTTTGGAATGAAGATCATTTCACTAATTTCAAAACAAACAGACGTGCTCGAATTGTAAAGTATTTCTGGTGATATTGATAAAAGGCTATTTTATTATGGTGTGTGGATTTCTTATATGCGTAGGTATATATGGTAATAACAATCCGTATGGATTATCTGAAACCAAAAGAAGTATCTCTAAAAAGGAAAAGATAAAGGGAAATGAACCAGACGAGTATCGTGTATTGTCGTTGCGATTTTTGGTATCACTTGTGTAGGCACATGTAAGGGATTACGGTTTTTCTGGGAAACGTTGATATCGTAACATTGCATAAAATGACTCCTACGAGACTGTAGGTTTTTTTTTTCGTGTATTTTTTTTTTCTCTCTCTTACCATGATTTGGAATGTTGGCAAGTTCGAAGAAGACTGCTCGTAGTAATGGGTAAAGTATTGAAATTTTGACGAAATTTACGTATTTGGGACGAAGTCAGTTTCGTACATTGTTGCAACATTATAAACTGTCTGTTTTATGCAAATATACGTAAGTACGAATCCTTAACAATGCTTCATTTTCCGAAGAGGTGTTTGACTAGTGCGTAGCTGGAGTGTATTTTGATGAGATTTACAAATTGCGCGTACAAAGTGGTTGTAGTATTTATTAGGGGAAAAGTTTCCAAGTGGGGCGAGGGGTCTATTGAGAGGTGTGTTGACTGTTTCGTTTTAGGTTGACAGGTCAATGCTGAAAGACAGAACTCTTCGATGCGAACAGAAATTGAATACCTATTTCAAAATTGAATGGGTAGCTAGTAGTTTCGAAAATTTTTTCTTAACGAGTTTTTAAGTACAGATTCATGTGTAATAAGTTTCTAAGGCGAAAAAAAAGTTCTGCTGTTAGACTTCTAAAATTTGCTGGTATTTTTATTAGAAAATAATTCTCATATTCAGCGTGTATACGTAGATGTTCCAGATTCCAAATAAAAAAAAATTACAAAACAGTTTCAAACTTTAAACATTTTTATTTTAGTATATCTACCATCTCAGTATTTTTAACAAGATACTAGTGCATGTGAACATTTTTGGCCTTTTCAGATAAGATGTAAAAAGGTTTAGAGTGTGCTCTAATTTTCTAAAAAATAAAAAAATCATTAGGAATTGAATAAATTTCGAAATTTAAAAATTTCTTGAAATAATTCCTTGATGCAGCATTTTTAAGCAGGAAATGTGTTAACCTTCCTATAAGCACCTGTTCTGTGTTCCATTACTCAAAAAGATCAAGATTGCAGATAGATGGCGATCCTTTTTTTTGGTAAAAGATTGCAGAAGAAATGATATTTTTTCGCGATCTTTTACCTGATAAAAGATCACGATTTAAAATCATGATCTTAGATCTTTTTTGAGAAATGATCTTTATAATCTTTGATCATGATATTTTTGATTTTTTGAAATGATCTTAATGGTCTTGATCTTAGATCACTTTTAAAATGATCTTGCCCATCTCTGAATATAGGATGTGCTTTTGCTATGACCAAACCCATGAAAAATCTAACAAAGTTCTTACATGAAATTCCCTAACCAAGACTTTCAGACATTTTGTCAGACACAAGACTTTTTTGGACTTGGAAAATTTTAGGGATTACCTATGTTGGTTTCTACACATTTTGTCAAACTTTAAGGTGGGTAGCTGACATTTTGAACTTGGAGAAATTTAGATTCGATGACTTCAAGACATTTCATCAGACATTGGACTTTCTGGGTTTGAAAATTTTTTTTCAATGATTTTATGTAATTTTTACAACATTTCAAACATTTTCTGATGACTTTATCACCATTTCCATAATAATTTTTAATAATTTAGCAAGGGATATGCTTTTGCGATGACCTAATCCATGTAAAATTGGACGAAATCCTCTGACGAAATTCTGTCAGGCTCTTTTTTGGACTTGGACAATTTCAGAGATCATGCCCACCGACTTTTAAACATTTTGTCAGACAAACACTTCAGATTTTTTGGACTCGAGAAAATTTTAGAAATTACTCAGACTTTTAGTCATTTTGTCAAACTTTTTTGCACATGAAAATTTTCAGAAATCACGCTGACTTCTAAAAATTTTATGAGGCTATTTTGGACTTCAATTTTTTAGACTTGAAATTTTCAAAAATTCTGAATTTTTCGACTTTGAAAAATTTTATAAAATTGTCAGCTGACTTTTGAATTCAGAACAATTCCGTCATGAAATTCTGACACGAAATTTTGTTACGCTGACTTTTAGACATTTTGTCAGACTTTTTTGGACTTGAAAAATTTCAGAAATCACGCTGACTTAAACATTTTTTCAGGTTATTTTGGATTTAAAATTTTCAAAAATTTTGACTTTTCCGACTTTGAAAAATTTTATAAAATTTTCAGCTGACTTTTGAATTCAGAAAAAATTTCGTCATGAAAATTCGACATTAGATTTTGTCACGCTGACTTTTAGACATTTTGTCAGACTTTCTTTGGCTTGGAAAAATTTTCAGATTTCCACTGATTTTTTGAACTTGGAAAATTTAAGTGATCATGCTGACTTTCAGACATTTTGATAGGTTATTTTAAATTTTCTGGACTTGAAAAATTTTTCAGATTTCAAACGATTTTTTGAATTTGGAAAATTTCAGAAATTTTGATTTTTTCTATTCTGAAAAATTTTCAAAATTTGACTTTTAGACATTTTAAATAGAAATAAGGGGAAGGGAACTGGGGCCAAGTCAGTTTTTAACTGAGTGTTTTGAAAATTTGTAGGAATTTTAAATATTCGAACTTGGGTATCTCTCAAGTGAAATGATCATTTCAAGTTTTCCAGTGGGACTTTCGGTAACCCCCTTCAGAGGTGTAAATAAAATTGGATAATTTGTCGAAGGAGGCGGGAAGAAATGAAAAAACCGAAGAAAAATTTTCCATCAAATACAAGTATAAAGCACCAGCTCAGAGTAAAGAAAATTACGTTTTCATTCGTAATTCATACAAATTTTTGAGTAAGATTTAAAATTTTTGAACATTAAAAAAAATCTGTAAAACGTTTGTATACGATAGCACAAGAAAATAACCATGGAATTTTGTCATTCGTTCATTTCGAAGGAACGAAATCTAATTCAAAGTTGTTTTCGAATATTTCAATCATTGTGAAATTTTTTTATTAGGTTGGTGCCTTCCAAATGGAATATTGACAAAAATGCATGTGGTTGTTTTGACGAGTTGATTGTCTAAACCGTCATTAGAATTTTCAAATTTTTCTTTTGGTATTTTTTTTTTAAGAAAGGCGAAATTAGATATGAAATTTTATTTCGTAAGATGAATTAATTCCTTTTAATTTATTTTTCAAATTTTGAACCCTATGATTTTAACTGCTTTTCATACAAAAGTTCCAAAAACATTTTTTTTTTGCATCACAAAAATAAATAAAGAAACACCGAACACGAATGCAATTGTTTTTTACACCTACTTCAAGCGTCATTACTCCATACTCGAAAAGTGCTAATAATAAGTCAAAGTTGGAGTACTTCTGGTATAAGTTCGGAGTATTGTTGGTGGTGACATTATACAGCGTACACTAGATCTATCTACATTTACTATATGTATGTATATCACTTCAGCAACTACACAAGTGGGGATATCATATAATAAGTATAATAGGTACCATTTGAGTAAACTATCTATTCTGATAGCCTCATCACATAATGCACATTTGTCCTTATTGGCTGGTTACACAAAACATTATAGCTTTGTTTTTTAATGGTTGCGTAATAATATACCCGTCCATATATACGTATTTATCAACTGCTACGGTTTCCCTTTCGGTAATTTCAACGAAAAGTTTTTTTTCAAGGATGTTTTCGAAAGTTAGAAAGATACTTTAGATTTTTAAAAAAAGTAATAACAGAATTTTTATCATATTGTAGTATGGTTCTCCATTCATTACGTCGAAGTATTCGATTGATTTTCAATTTACATGTAATAAGCGGAGCGAATTGTGTTTTGCTTAAATTCGAAACTTTTATTCACCGGGGAGTAAGAAAAGTTTTCAACATAAAAATTTTTCTGATACGTGTAGTAAAATATATGTACAATAATCCAGCATAAAAGGGAAATGTTCTCTGAAATAATAGGAATATATTTCTGGCGATCCCACAACGTAACGCACTTTATGGTTTTGTAGAACATAAAAAAAGGAAGCAAATACCAACTTTCCCCTTCTTATGTAAAAATTTCTGTAACATTTCATTCGCGCTGTTGCATTTACAAGTGCGCGTAGTTTATTTTTCAAAATTGTTTTTATCCTCGAGCAAATAAATTACGATTTTTTTCTTTTTTTTTTTTTGTTGCCTTCTGTCTCGAACTCTCTTTTTCTATTTTTCTCGCAAAGAAGAATATATCATCGTTTCTATTCTTTTGATATTCTCGCTCATTCGTTTTACATCTCACGTTTGTGTATTCTGATAAATACGTTTAATATGACGTTATGCTTCAAAATATCTCTAAATTTCTTTTTTATTGCTGGCAGCGAAATTAAATATTGACTCGGCTACTTTTTTTCGCTCTCTTTTACCAGTGTGGGGATATTTTTATTTATTGAATTTTCGCTCTTTTCGATTGTAATCGTAACGTGATTACGTTCTTAATGGACATATTCTCTTCCAAGTCGATAAATCAACAGCCACCTGTGTATGGCCTTCTTATATGGATACCTATTTCATGGACTGTAAATTACATTTATGTGAAACTAAAAGCAAAAATGTAGCTGCGAAAAAAATTTCAACGCTTTTAGTACGTACGTACTCTTACTTAAATAGGAGGAATACGCGGAGAAAAAAGATTGAAACCTGAATTAAATTTTTTTTCGTTTTTTTCTCCGATAATTTTTTTTTCAAAATCACGAATTTTAGTCCCACAAAAAATTCAGCCTTCTGTTATTACGGTATGTTGGTTAATCTACCGACTGAAAATTCTTCCAGCGAGAAAAGTTTCATTGTCTGATACGACTATTTCGAAAAGTGTTACGGTTTTTATACTCGAATCCCATCGTTGAAAAAGTAAATCTGTAAAAAAGTATAGAAAACTCGCCGATTTCAGGTCTCTTCGAGTGGAGATTTAATTATCGTGATGTGTGATGAGAAATTGATACCGAATACTTTTTTTTCACCATTTCTAAATTCCCAACGCTTTTTTAATGGTCTCGACAAAGACACAGTTTACGTACTTGACCACTTTTGTTGTCTCTTGATGTTTATACCTACTGCATAGGTCAAGAACAATATCGTCTAGATGGTTGTAACATTTTCACTGTACCCGAATGAGTGCTATGTAACTCTTATCGTTATCGTTGACCGCAGGGAATCTGGTATACGACACGATCCCCTTAAGATTTCGTTCCATTAAATAATTTACACTTCATTTCGAAAGGAATACTGTTTTGAAAGTCTCTCAATAATTTCAATAGGATTTGATTTCGGATAGTCAACACTGTACAATTATAGAGTTGTAATTTTTAAATGACATTTACGAGTGGTCCGGTTCAGTACATTTTACTCAATTATTATTTCCTAATTTGCAATAATAATGTACCTATACTTGCCTACACTCATTCTCACCTTGGGTATCTTTGTTATTTGCTAGACAAAGCTTCCTATAAAATGATTGACGAGATGCAAACATTGGTCAACTCTGATTGCAAGCAGTTTAAAAAAATGCCCAGGTGAATACATTCAATTTTTTTTTTTTAAATTTGTACATAAAATGGTCTCAATACATACATTCAGAGTTGGTCTGGGCCGCCGGGCAACCGGGTAATTATCCGGTGGGCCGTCACCCACGTCACCCAAAAGGGCTGTTGAACTGGACTGTTCAATAAAAACTAAAAATTAAAAAACTTTTTTACATTCGTATGTTGGAAAAAATGAAAAAATTTCAGATTTTTAATGATTTTTCGTCAAAAATTTTCGCCCTTGCTTCCCTCGGGCTCAATGCTGTTTTTTTTTCACGATTTCAAAATGGATATTATGCTCTAAATTTTGTATAAAATCACACTTTTTTTGTTAAAAAGCTTGAGTAACTGTATGCATAAGCTGAGTTGGGAGGAGTTTTACCCCACCCCCCTTTTCTGACGAGAGATTAGCTCCCTAGTGAAATTTCAAGCGTAAAAAAATTAATTTATGCCTAAATTAGCCTTCTTTGACAACTGATCCCTCCCCCCTCATCATACAATTCAACAGTACATTTTTTCATAATTATGAAAAATGGGCCGTTTGATCCTGTGCCCGGTAGATTTTTGGCTGCCAGTCCGACCCTACACACATTTTTACCTAAAAACTCCGTTTTCAAGAACATTCATTTTCGATACCTAGGTATATTTTCTTCATTTTTAATACCTACCTAATTTTGAAAAAATTTCAAATAATGATGAAAAATCGCCATAAACGGGGTTTTGGGGTATAAATATGTTTGTTGAGACCATTTTATTTGCAAAAAATAATTTTTTTTTTTTAACACCTTGATGTGTTTCGAAAAAAAAGAAAAATACCAAAAATTACCATTTTTTAATGTCCCTTAAAAACACGAGTAAAAAGAGCGAGAGTTCTGTCCAAACCCCGAAAAATTCTGGGATATGCAACCGGAGCGTCGTGTGTTCATGGGTGAGGGGGAAGCGAAGTAAGGGGAGGTTAATTTAGCCTGTTTTGATACTGGTACGCATGCATAAGTTTATTAGGGTGGAGCGCGAAAAAAAAACATGACTCGGATTTCGACCAAATTCAAGGGGGTGGTTCATATTTATTTGGGGATGAACCATAGAAAATTTTAGACCCCTAGCTCAAAGGGGGTGGAGCTAGGGGGCCTTAAAGTGGAAAAATATCGAAAAAAACATGTTTTGTTTTTACATTTTTGGGCTACAAAGTTGCGATTTGAGTTTCTACACCTCCCAAGGCCATTACCCTCGAAATTGGAAAGCGCTTTTCCTACCCTGCCGGGCGGAGGAGGGGGTTAAAAAGTTGCAGATTGGTAAAAAATTGAGATTTTGGATTTTAAAAAAAAATTAAATATCCTTCACTTGGTATCAAAACCGGGCCTAAATGGCTTCTATTGATTAAAAAAGATTATTTCGATTGTAAAAATTGGAAAGTTTTAATTGCAGAATGACCAGCCTTCAATTTTTGTAATGAATGATTTTCATTTTGAAAAATTACGAAATTTTAGTTTTTTTAATAAAAATCGAAAGTTGGTTACACTGCAATAAAAACTTTTCAATGTTTGCAATCGAAATAATTTTTTTTGATCAATAGGAGCCATTTACAGCCGGTTTTGGTACCAAGCGAAGGATATTTGATTTTTCAGAAAATTGCAACTTTTTGACTCTTTGGTAGGGTAGGAAAAGTGGTATCCAATTTCGAGGTCAATGGCCTATTTAGGGGTGTGCTGGAGGTGCCACACAGGTAGCACTATCCAAAAGTGGCCAAAAACCGTGTTTTTTTCGAAAGTTACCCCACTTTGAGGTCCCCTAGCTCCGCTCTTCTTTGAACTAGGGGTCTAAAGTTTTCTATGTTCATTCCCAACTAAATACGAACCACCTCCTTGAATTTGGTCGAAATCCAAGGTATGTTTTTTTTTTCGCGCTCCCCCAAATCTACGTGTATTTAAAATGAGCTACCCACTTATTAGACTAAATCAGGTACATCGACTATCGACTTTGAAAAATCCTGTACAGAATATTTGAAATTTCGACCTGAAAAAATGATTTACAAGGCAAAAAGAAAGACGTATTCTTCGCAATAGAAAACACATAATATAAAAATAAACTAAATTCGAAAATCCAATCTGTAATCTTCTTTTCACTCCATATACTCGTACAACAATTTATACGTACGCTAAGTAATCGAATCTGGTAGAAAACATTTTTATGCAAAATAATCCACACGTGATTACGATATCGGCAATTTTTTTCATTCGCAAGTTTTCAAATGATGAGGGAACTCCGGCTTCAAAGCCTTCATACGGTATAAGAATGAATTGCTATTTTCGGGTTTCGATTAACTTACATGCGAAGAAGCGAAATCGTTATTTTCATCTCATAAACGTATTTCCAGCTTTTAACGCAAGATAGTAGAAAATTGACTCGGCGATGTTGGATTTTCAAAGTTGAATTTAATTTTTATTCGCCACGTAAGTTTTTCCCTAATACGTTTTTCTCGAAATAAAATTCTCAGATCGAACGTCTACCTAAATAAAATTTATATCGGGGTAGTATTCAATGAGGAAGCTCAAGTACATAATTTTTTTGTATCACTTCGAACAAACAGACTAGACAGGGGTGAAAAGCAATGTGCCTCCTTTTAGGAAAAAAAAAATCGATACATTAAGTCGAAAAAAAGGCCATTATTTACGAAAAATTTGTCGAATCATTGTAACTTGTGATTTTGCTTAGTACTTCCGGGAGCATCGTACCCTGTATCCCATAGTCTCGTCTTTGCCACTTTGAAATCTTCTTTCGCATGACTTATAATCTCGCAGAATACGTCGAGAAGTCTTTAATTATCATGCAAGAGGTAAATTCAAGGGCCCAAATAGGTAAAAAGAGGGAAAAAACCCACAATAAAGTCGACGTTTGACGTAGGAGTTTTCTACCGCATTAAGTTTTATATCATTTATATTAATTTTATGATTAATCGAAAGCTACTATCGTTATAATTAAATAAGCACTAAGCAGCTTCGTGGTAGTACCACATCGATTTTTTTTTACTCCTTTATGACAGAAAGGAACGGAAGATGTAATTAGTGGTGTTGGAAGATCGACATCGTGAAACTTCAAACATTATTGTTCAAGAGATACTAAAACTTAAAGTAAATGTATTCCTTTACCCTTGATAAAGTAAATCGCCGGCCTTAAGGTCGACGATTTCTTTGAACTTATGACGAAAAGTTTGCCTCAACAAAATGAATCTTATAATTTAACATGTACCCACGCAATTGTCTCGCTTGTAAAATCATTTTGAGCGATTTCATCCAATTATAGTTGATTAGAGAAGATTGCGTTCAACTCTCGAGATCAGATTTTATACCAAATAGCCGGTCATTTTCTTTCCGAATGAATTATTTTATACCTTTAAAATTGTATGTAGGTACCTAATCCTACGTTAAAAGAATAAGGTATCAAGTATCAACGTAACTACATATAGGTAGGAAAGTTTCTTAGCGAGATTTTTTCTATATATTGAATTTCCCTTTCATAAACTAATTTATCAATGTCGAATCATTAACCGAATTCTCGCTGTAGCAAGACGACTTATTCGTCTGATTTAGAAAGAACATTTTTCAAAGATTAAAATGAATAAATACACGCTATCTTGGTAATCGGTTTTATTCGCTAAAATAAATGTACCTACGTAGCCTAAAACTAAATTAATAGCTCGCGCTATCCGAATTATAAATATTTTTCGCCATATGTGCGTTCGCGAAGCGAAGATTTAATACCATTTTTTTGAAATAAACCAACTTCCCTCGATTCTTTTAACAAAATACCCGCGATATTAAAGTATTAGCTGTACAGTTGAAAGTTATCATAACTGTTGAAGGATTGCGAATGACCATAATGGCAAAATATCTTAATTCTGGGAAATTCAATCGTTTTCGAGGTTTTATAATAACGTGATAGACGAATTCTGGAAATGCGAAGCACATAGATACAAAATATAATACTTGGCAAAAAACAAATACTTGCTCGAGATTATTTAACAAAGTCTCATTATTTGAAAAGATAGGTATATCAAAGGTATCAATTGCAATTTTCATTTCATCAATTTTATACAAATTCGACTTTCATTATTATGTTCGATCATGAAACAAATTTCAAGTATTTGAATAGTTAATGGAAAACGGAGACCATTCGTCGGTTTTGCTTGACCTTGAATTTAAAACAACGCTTTGATAAAGAGGAAACTAGAAAAATTTTTCAAAATTTTATACTATCCATGTCGATTAGTGAGAGTATCCCTGGTTAAGATAGATTGTTCGGTTCCGTCTCATTTTTCATAAAAAAATTTCAAGGAGCACTCTCAAGCTCCCTCCGGCATACACAAAAGTCTCACTTTTTCATTGAAAGTTTCTATTTCGGAAACCGCATGAGCAAAAACTTTGAAATTTATATGGTATGCATAGGAAGTGGTGACAAACTTTTGAGAATTTTTTCAAATTTTTTTCAGTGCATTCTAGTCAAAAAAATTTAAAAAATTTCAAACTGCTCCAATTTCAAAACTAGGACACATATCTACCCACATTAAAATTTTGTTTCTCCGATATGAGTCTGACCAGTAGTACAATCAACGTTAATTTTTACCACCCTTCTATTAACTCGCTCAGGATGTTTGACGATGAGTTGCCTTTTCATCCAAGGATGCGCGCGCAATGCATGTTTTCATAGCACAACGCAGTGTTACCACGTAGGTCCAACCTGTTTGTATCAACTACGCGTAGGGTAATGTATTGTACATAGCTATGTTCGGTTGCAGCCAAGGACAACGAATCACCGCGCG